>JABFFB010000060.1:0-51705 GCA_013623555.1 Fusarium nisikadoi
TAAGTTAATCTTTTTATATATATTAATATTTCTTAATAAATTAAAATAGCTATATACCTTACCTAGGAGGAAGTTAAATAAGCCTTATTAACCTTTAAATATCCTCTATAGTATAGGCTTAGTAATAACTACCCCCTTTATTATAACCCAAATAGAAAAAGCACTTATATTATATATACCCTATAATTTTCTTTTAATTACTTATAATTATTATATACTAAAGGATTCTATAAGTAACTACTAAGCCTAATTACTAATAATTAATTAGAATTACTAGTAACTTTAAGTAATTACTAGTAATTCTTAAGAATTACTAATAATCCTATAATTACTTATTTAATTATTATTAATATTAATATAATATATAAATATACTTCTTTAAGTATTAAATAAAACTTAGCTTATTAGCTATTAATAAAGTATCTTTATATTAATAAGCCTAATATATATTACTTAATTATTAAGAGATATAATACTTTATAATGCTTAGTATTATGCCTTATATTATCTGTAAACATAAACCTAGTATAGACTAGTTCACATATTTAGAAACCCCTAACTATTATATTATAGCAAAATACAGGCAGACTAATAACCAGGCAGCGTAAATAAGAATTACTAACACTAATACTAAGGTTTAACCTAAATTGCTAGCTTAACCTAATAGCTAAGATATAAGATGTATATATTCCATTTCAAGGCAGACCTCAAAGTATAATACTATCTACCTAAAAGAATAATCTATATTGGCATTTACCTCACTTATATAGAGCTCTGCATCACTATAGCAGCTTTCTTTTGCAAGTTTTAGGGCGCTTAGGTTTATATATCAACAACAAATAATAAAATGGAGTTAAAAGAATTACCTATTAGCCACTCTAAAATCTTATAAGTGTCTCATTATGCTGTAATACCTTAACTCAATACTCGGGACATATCCAGGGTAGCATAGAGAGTCCCCGTTGGATTTCAGTAATCCTAAACATCTGACATAACACTTGTAAGAACAACAAACTATATTGGAATACACAAAGCACGCAGCTCCCATCCTTTAACTTCTGTATATACGCCTTAAAAAGCATCACCACCATACCAGACTAATTTCGTTATCTGTTATGATATCACGCCGGATAGAGGCCTTACACTTCCGTCAGTAAGTGTTAAAAAATAAATATATTAAAGTGCATCTCGTGAAAGATAGCGACAGTGAACCCGCTTCCGATGGCCGAGCTTAAACTCCTAACGGAGAACTCCATACTACAACGGAAGCTCACTCCCCCAGCAAAACCGGTGTTCCATATAGCACACGTTTACGTAAGGAAAAGAGGAGAGTACTAGTTCCCGGCGTTCTCGCCTACAGCAAGATCTCAAGGGCTGGTGTTACTTAGCTTTACGCAGGGATTGTATTCAAAAACTGCTCTGATATTAGCACGCATTTAACGACCAGCGGAAAAAAGAAAAGAAAACGAAACAGGGTCGTAAATTTGAGATGGGTACGTACAAGTTCAGTGCACTGCTGAAAGACCTGTCGCTTATTGGCTGCGTTATTTCCATTGCAGAAGCATTGCTAAAGAGTTCCATTATGATTAGCAACTGTTCAAATATAACAAGGGAGGAATAGTCTATACCCCCATCTGGAAATACGCTGTGCACCATGGGTATGAGCCACCTATGGTGGCGCAAAACGAGGGAGTGATAGTCGTAAAGGCTGCGCAAATAATCTATCCTCCAAGGTCAGTCAACAATGCCATGTCAGCTAAGGGACAATATGTACATCTCCACCCTGCCGGGCCTTAAGACCGCCCTGTTCAGCTGGTGCTGGACTTGCCGTAGCTACAGCAGCGAGAGCGGAGACGATAGCATTAGTGAACTTCATGGCTACTAATTGTTGAAGCTGAATAAGGAATTTGAGCGATTTTGGTGTTGAGAGTGTTTGATGCTTGTCTGAGGTTGTCCTGATGAGATTCCTATACTTGATCGACGGCTGTGGTGGTTCTTTATATAGTCCGAGGTTGTCAATGTTTCTCTTACAGGATACTGAAAGTCGCGTTTTCCGAACACTACAGACGTCAAGGATTGTTGATCTCAGCTCGACTCAAGTTATCCGTGCTTGGAATGAGCACCTTGGCTCTGCTACAGACCCCCCATTCATCTTATTTGTCGCACAAGTTCTCCATGCGAAGTGGTGTGCTGGTATAAACTCAAATGGCCTTGGAGTTCCTCGAGGACAAATGTGTCAAGTCAAGGTAGCATTCGCTGTCACACCTTGACTAACCAGAAAAGGCTCGGGTTCACAATACACGCTCTGTGAGCCCAATTTGGAGGCGATATTGTAGTGGCTCATCGTGACAGTCTCTCTTTGCCATTTCCCTTTTACTCTTTGTTCGTCTACGGCAGTAGTTGGGTTTGCTGGTGAGAACGGCCGTCCTGACTCCCGAAGCCGTCTATGGGAGACTGGGCGGAAGAAATCATCCCAGAGGGCCTTTAGGGATGTGCCTGACTGCCTGACATACCATGTGTTCACGGCTGCGTCGGCACCCCACGCCTTTTCCCCAGGATTGGCAGAGGACAACGCTTGGCAATGCATGTAGAGCTGAAATCTAGCGCACTCCACATCGCTTAATGCGGCCATCCTATCGGACTGGCCGCGGCAGCTAATCCGGACCCGCACTCTATAGTGGTATCGGGAACTTTTTAAAGTTGAGTACGTGCATGCTTCCCTGTCGATCGTTTCCATCTGATAAGCCGCTGACCCCATGTTTGTGAGGCCCCCCGCATCGCGCTGCGGCCCTTGATAGCTTGACTTCCAATTCCTGCAAGCCGCATAAATACAAACGCTTTGCCACGCCACAATTGACCCGCCGCTTTCTAAAAAGGTTTGCAAGGTGCAGGTAATGATTTGGCTCACTGCTTGTAGGTGATGTACCCCGTCCTCAGAATTAACAATCTAGCACAACGGCGACTCTATCAATTGCACGGAATAGCATTTATTATATTCATATTAAACCTGTTCTTCTTAGCAGACCTAAAGGGAAGCTGTGCTAATTGTTCAGTTAGCCGCCGACCATATGCGCGATTTATGTGTTTTCAACTGTGAGCTGGAGCTGGAGCTTATCCTGCGGACTGCAATGATCATGATGGGAGCAGAGACACGATCCCTAATAAGGAAAAAGATTTCCTTACTGCATGGATAGTTCCTGACGCGCGTGAGGTGAGCCATCAGCTGTAGGGTCTATTAACTCAAAATAACACTCTTACAAAAGTCAGTGCAGGCAGTGTACCAGTTACCTAACACAATTGCTAAAGATAAGCTTTTCAGGCTATCTGATCTGCATGGCTGGTGAAAGGTAAAGCATACTGCTGATAAGTTGAATGAAAGATAATATTATACTTTCTTTGTAGTTAGTCTAAGGTAGGCTGCCGGGCAAGCCGTGGTCCATCCGCCGACATGGCTCTTCGTGGCCATAGGTGTCTTAAGGGCGCAATTCATCTGTTCAAATGAGCTGGCGGATGAACAAGCATTGAGACCTCGATCATACGGCCCGTGGGCTACGGGCTACAGGCTACGGGCCGAAGGTCACCGGGTGCGGTTAGGGTTACGCGATGTTGACACAAAGATGGCCACCTAGTGCTGCGTGCCCTCCCCACGCAACGTTGTCGCGTTAATTGTGCGCTAGTTTGAATAGGGCTGTTGTCAATTTTCTTGGCAACGTTGGATCGGCCGCCTAGCTAGTCCCTCAAGCGATCGCCTTAGACTGCGCAACCAATTTGAACCGCACCTGCTGAGTATCTCACCCTACGCAGTTATATACATGGTCACTGTCTGATCAGCTACAAACTATTCCGCAGCTTCAGTGATGGCAAGCTAAGAATCGGGAAAAAATGGGCCCGACGTAGCTATATGCTGAGAGCGAGCCCAACGGAACACGCCGGACAGGGTTTCTACATCAAAAATATGTATATACTTACGCAGGTGCATTAATGGTACCGCCACGGGGTGAGCCTATCAGAGTAGCAGCTTCAACCTATCCATCCAAAATATCATTATCTAACTCTCAACATTGCCAAGTAATTTTCAGCTCATGTCTGTCGGCAAGGATGGCAAAGGCTACAAGGGGCATTTTGCAAGAGTCACACAGATGGTATATTGAATTGCTAAATTCCCGCAACAAGTGTCCGCAGTCGGGAACTTACCATGTGCTAGTGATCTGAAATATGGCTGCAAAAGGTGAAATAATAACCAAGCACGGGGTAAAATCTATGTTCTGCCGGGCCAGTCGTTATATGTCATAGAGATAAGCTATTAGCACTAGAGGAGCGCCAGTATTACCAACTTTTGCCCACGCAACAGGACCCGTAGGCAAATCGATTCAGTGTATGTGCCGCCTCATACTCGGATGCAGAGTAGTCCTGTCAACCGATTCCAAATCACAGCCGGCTTTTAGGCTGCTACTGCCTGGAATGTGACTGGACAGCATTGATGCATGAAGACAATTCAGCTCTCGAGAGCTTAATGTTTCTCCTTGTTTCTGCTTAGTTTCAAACTTTACTTTTACAGTCCAATATGAATCCCGCACATAGTCATTATCGTACGACTCATGCATTATACGGCATCCTACGCCCGAGACTCTGTGGGCTGTGTCTCACTACCTAGCCCCCCCCTAAAAAAAAAAGGTTCAATGTTACCCCTCTGAGAAACAGAAGAGCGATTATCCCCCTTTCTCTTCTTTATCTCTTTAGTTATATTATTATCTGTTCCTTCAGGCGAAGGGAGCAAAACGCCTCTCTTCTTCCTCTTCTTCCTTGCCTCAGACATCCGCTTTCGACAGGCTGCAGATATTAATTCACTTTGTATACCGCACCCCTCATCCTCTTCCTCATCTGTTTCCGTCTCATCACCTAAGGCTAGTAAAAGATCATCGTGTATCTTGGTAACTCTATTCGCAGCGTCCTTGGCAAGATCTCTTGGCGTCCTGGATATCGGCCACTGGTCGGCAAACTCTGCACCGTAGAGGCCTATTCGGATATTTTGACGCATTTGAAGAAGTTTGAGTTTATTAGTGAGGCTTTGAATGAAGAGTGTATTGGGAATGCTTGTTTGGAAAGCGGGTGTTGGTGCCGGAGGGATGAGATGAGCACCCTGTGTCGCCACGGGACATAGAAGTTCCTGTCCATAATCAGTATATACCGCTAGAAAATAATCAAGAGACGCACGCCTTGGTTGTTCTCGATCTGTGTCGCAAGAGCATGCCTCCAAGTATGACTGATGGA
Source organism: Fusarium nisikadoi (assembly GCA_013623555.1). Classification (NCBI taxonomy): domain Eukaryota; kingdom Fungi; phylum Ascomycota; class Sordariomycetes; order Hypocreales; family Nectriaceae; genus Fusarium; species Fusarium nisikadoi. The sequence goes on from JABFFB010000060.1 coordinate 5,272, forward strand.
TATCTCATTATCTGGTTTGTTGCTTGGCGGCCTTGGCTTAGGAGATCTCATGGCGGTTGCGTTTCGATTCGACAAGGTGCAGAAGATGGAGGATGATATATCATAGCTATAGAAACAGATGCGCATTAAGGGAGGTTGTGCGTGGATAATGAGACAAGAGTTTATTGATTGACTTGCTGATGCTGAAGGGAAATTCTTGAGGTCACGGGGGAACATGCTAACTTGTCGACAGTTCAAGTGGTAGACAGAGCAACATTCGTCCGTTGGTCAATTAGCTCCATTGCACCACCATTATCAACTAAGCCTATTTCGCCAAGGACAATTCAATTCTTAACTTAGCAATTCTGTCTCCACCTCCATCCTCAATTACTCACGATGCTAAAGATTGCCATGACTGTAAAACAAAATATCAACACCAGACAGCACCGCTACAGAATGGGATCCTCTGGGCCCAAACTCGCCATTAACAGAAGTACTTCTCATCCTTCGCCCTGAAAATGCTGCTGCAAACTCGCCTTCTCCAACGTCGTTGACTTTCTGCAACAAGGTTACAATGCAGATAACACCGCGCGCTCTCATTACGCAAAAAACATCTCTTACTCTGGCAAGCTTACCACCGACTCAGCTGTGACTCATCTTGTCCATTCGAATGCCTATACATGATCATCTTCACCTTTTTCATCATCGAAAGAGCGCATGCCGGGTCCGGTTCATCTGGACGGGATTCTACTTCATTGGTCCAAAAGTCAATCCTTTACCTCCTAGTCGAGGATGGGCTGTTGGAAGGTTGAGCTCGAAAAGCCTCACTCTTGAGAAGCCAGTGGTTGGCTTGTTGCCAACCAGATCACGACGGAATCGTGTAGCCAGAAGACATGCATGCTTGATATTTGCCCAATAAACAAGCATGGCTTGTGTCAAAGTCAAGCCAAGGGCTGCCGCAACAGTCAATAACTACACCATCCCATCGTCCCACGGGGGAAACACGGCTGTTTGTGCCAAGGCTGAAAACTCCATCGCGCTCAAGGACTTGAGCTATACACTAGAGTACGCAAACTACTGTCGCACGACCGAAGGCCGTCAGACGCTAGAGGTTTTTCTGGCAGATATCTACAGCGATAATCAACCCACTGAGGATGCACTATCAGCGACGCCAACGCCCAATATAACCACTCAGACAATAGGCAGCTATACCGTTACAGGAGCCAATCTGATCGGAATGGGCACATATGGTCGGGTCAAGCCAGCGACAGGACCACAAGGGAATGTCGTTATTAAGAGTATCGTACCAACCCGCAGCAACCTGGAGTTTGTTCGATCTAAGGTGTATATGGTCCAATCACTTTCAAGAATGCTGGAGAGAGAGCATCAGAAGAATGTATTGACATGTATCGATGTGATGCACATGAAAGGCAAAGTTGATAAGTTTCACTTGGTGCTTGAACCTTTTGTTGAGGATACTCTGATGGCTTTGCCAAAACAGAGTCAAACACAGTACAATCGACCCTGCTGCAAGGACACAGACTAGGTACTAACACTTAAAAGCTAGACGAAATTGGAAATAATACTCCATGATTGTCTCCAAGGCCTCAGTTGTCTTCACGTCCAAAACTTTGTTCATACAGACATCAAACCACCTAATATCGGCCTCAAAAACCTCACCCATTCCCTCGTGAGCCAAACACCAAATCAGCACCTAACTACCGCCAGTGACGTTCTTAGGGTTATAACTTATCTGCCCTATGTCGTGAGGATTGCCATAAATTACTTAACAATTTTTATAAGGTTTTAGGAGATAATAATTAAATACTAAATAAATAACGTATTTATATAATTAACTTTAGTATTATTATTTAAATAATCTAACTTTTAAATAGTTATTTATAAATCGTAATATAATAATATATTAAATTATAATTTCTATAATTATATTTTACTTATTTTTCTCCAGTCAATATAACCTTTTCACCTATAAAGTTCCAAGCCTTAATCCGCCTCTGAAATAAAACGTTTAACTCCGCATATGTGCGATCCTTTGTCCCTGGGATACAGCATAACGTAAAGATCAAGGATAGAAAACAAGTTCCAGCAAAGAAGAAGCCGGTCTTGGCCCCCCAAGCCCATGCCCCCGGGTTAAGCATGTAAGGTGTGATGACATTGCTCAGAATATTGAGCATGTTATAAGTCATCCTTGCCAGCACAACCGTCTTACTTCGAAGCTCAGACGCTGGTACCTCTGAGACGAGGGCATAGCAGATTGGGCCAACAGTAATGTCGTATACAAGTGTATACAGAATAAGCATGCTTCCAATAGCCCAGCCCATAGTAGAACTAGTTGGTCTTGTACCAAGTCCCCCCATAACCAGAAGGCATATCTCAAGACCAGCTAGACCCCAGATATACATAATTCGTCGTCCAAAATACGGAAGCATTAGCCATGAAACCCAGACACCAATAATGCCAAGTGCATACTGGATGAGACTCATGTTAAAAGCTTGAGTAGTTGGAAGCCCTGCTTGGTGATAGAAGTAGGTTGCATATGTTCGCAGTCCGGTACCAGATAGAATCTGGATTCCCCACGTACAGCACGCAATCATCGTTCGACGCCGATTAACACCGCGGAAACAGTCTAGATAATGTTTTCCAGTGCCAGCCTCTCGCTCCTGGCTCACTGTAACCTCCATCAGCTTTACCATATTATCAAGCTTTTCGGTCGAAGTGGTTCGAGAATCGACAAGACGGCGTAGGTTGGTTTTGGCATCAACGAAACGTCCCTTTCTAACGCACCACCAAGGGGACTCGGGCGCGAAAGAGATGGCGATTGTGAGTGGGACGGGCCAGATCCACTGTATGGCGAAGGGAATTCGGTATGCCCACTCGTCAGTCCGGGTGGCCATTGCGCGTAAGACTCCGGCGGAAAGAAACTGTCCAATGACCTATTGGCAGTGTTAGCTATATCCCGTATGACAAAACCGAAGAACAACATACCCAGCATAGATTCACGTAGGTTGTGAGGTAGCCGCGGAGATGAACAGGGCAAACCTCGGCAGCATAAGCCGTCGTCAATGTCTGAAAGACGCCCCAAGGAATACCCTGAAAGATTTGTCCAACCAGAAGAACTTCAACACTCGGAGCGAAGAAGGGAATGAAGATAGCTGCTGTCATGAAGATAAGGGAGAATAACATAGCCTTCTTAAAGCCAAGATGCTCTGATATATGACCGTTCAGGTATAAGCCAATAAGGGATCCAACTGATGCACCATTGGACAACCCAGCTTGCCATGCAGCAGTGATCTGATAGTCGCCGTTTGGAAGCTGACGTCCGTATCGTTTAGTGAAAGCAGGCTGGGCATTGAGTGATCCGATGAGTTTCATGTCGTATCCCTCCATGATGATTGCGGTGGAGAGGAGGACTGACCAAGCGACGGCAGCCCGATGCTGTTTGATCGATTGGAGGAGCGTAGCTCCGCGTTCCTCTTCGGCTGCTCGCTGAGCTCGGTGCAGATCATCTTGCATGGTGCCTTTGGCGGATTCGCAATGGTCGATGCCTTCTTTGAGGTCTCCATTCTCATCGGCTTTGGCAGATTGGAAAGTCATTATTGTTGATGTGATTGAAAGAATAGAGAGGCTTCAAGAGACAGGCTAGATGCAATGAATATGCTGATCTGAACAAACATCTCTTCATGATAGATCTCCGCGGCCTTATGTAAGAAGATCAATGGTTGTAGTAATGATAACCCCAGCCGAAGATCATAAAAACAGCTGGGGAATCCCCACGGGGATCTGGGGAAAAGTAAGCTTGGGAAGACTAAGCTGGAATAGGTGGCTCAGCCGAGCTAGCCGAGCTGTCGACTGTAAGCGGCAACTTTGGCGAGCTATCAAGCGATCTAAGCGAGCTAGTGGTGACACTCTGAAGAAGACCAATCGCTACTCGTCGCTTCGCTCAAGTGACTACTCGTTTGTGATTCCTATTGGCCAGTGTCAGCAATGAAGAAATATGTGGCGATGGCCTGTCGCTTCGCTCGGATGCTGAAATGTTATTCCATGTGATACCGAAGCTATCGGAATAGATAAAATGAAAATCAACATTGTCAAGAACATCCCCTCAAATTATTGGAGCCGCCTAGCACACTCCTTTTTTCCTTGTCGTCGCCATGACTAAAAAGATTCACCACCACGAGCCAATTTGGTGGAAGCAAGGTGTCGTCTACCAAATCTACCCTGCATCCTTCAAAGACAGCAATGGTGATGGCGTCGGCGATATCCCCGGCATCATTTCCAACCTCGACTATATCCGAGACCTCGGCGTCGACATCATTTGGGTTTCGCCACACTACAAAAGCCCCCAGGTTGATATGGGGTACGATGTTTCCGACTTTCAAGATATCCACGAGCCCTACGGCACACTCGACGACTGCCAGCGACTCATACAAGAAATCCATGACAGAGGAATGCGAGTCATCTTCGACTTGGTGATTAACCACACCTCTGATCAGCACCCTTGGTTCCTCGAATCGCGATCCTCTACTACCAACCCAAAACGCGATTGGTATTTTTGGAGACAGCCAAAGATCGATAACGACGACAACAAGTGCAGACCTAACAATTGGAGAAGTCAGTTCACGAAGCCAGCCTGGACCTTTGATGACACTACTGAAGAATACTATCTTCATGTCTACGCTTCTGGCCAACCAGATCTGAACTGGGAGAACGAAGCCTGCCGGCGCGAGGTCTATGACAACGCCATCAAATTCTGGCTTAACCGCGGTGTAGACGGATTTAGAATTGATACCGTCAACAAGTTCTCTAAGGTTTCTGGATTACCTGATGCCCCAGTTGTCGAACCCAACGAAGAAACACAGACTGCTGTTTGCCATTATGCGAACGGTCCTCACATCCACGAATATCTTCGTGAAATGAAACAAGTCATGGCACCCTACGATATCATGACTGTGGGCGAGTTGCCAAATACGCCGGACCTCGACGATGTGTTAAAGTACATTTCGCCTAGCTCTGAGTCTGGGTCTCAAGAGATTGACATGGTGTTCAACTTCGACACAGTGAATCTGGGGCAGACACCAGGGAATAGGTTTTTGCCTGTACCCTTCGATAACAATGACTTCAAGCGCTGTTTGACAAAGTGGCAGAAGCTTCCGGAGACAACAGGTGCCTGGACAACCGTGTTCTTGGAGAATCATGACCAGGGCAGATCAGTATCCCGCTTTGCATCAGATCTTCCAGAGTTTAGGGAACGTGCTGCCAAGATGTTTGCAACTGCTCTTGCGACCATGACAGGAACGTTGTTTCTTTACCAAGGCCAGGAGATAGGCATGATCAATGCGCCTGAGACCTGGTCAGCGGATGAGTACAAGTGTGTGCGATCAGCCAACTATATCCAGGATGTGCGCCAACGCACTAACAATGATCCCGATGCAATTCATGAGGCTACGGAGAATCTCCGGCGTGTTGCCAGAGATCACGCCAGGGTTCCAATGCAATGGGACAGCACAGCTAATGCTGGTTTCACAAGCCCTGACGCAGTGCCATGGATGCCTGTTCTTGACAGCTATCGCGAAATAAATGTCGCAAATCAACTCGGAAACGAAAACAGCGTTCTAGGGTACTGGCGAGAAATGATTAAGCTTCGCAAGAGATATTCGTCACTCTTCGTGTATGGGACCTTTACTTCTATTGACGAGTGTCGGGATTTACTGTCTTTCATCAAGACAGACCCAAAGACTGGTGATAGAGCGTTGACGGTTGCGAATTTGTCACAGTGGGACCTTTCGTTACAGAAGATCGAAGGTTGTTCACTTGGGTCTATGCAACCTTTGATAACCAACTACACTGGCGGGCTCGCAAAGTCGGTACTCGGACCATACGAAGCGAGGGTTTATCTCTTGGCTCGCAAGTGAAAGATTGACTAGAATTCTCGTATTACATGTATTTGAAGAGCAGAATCACAGATAGTATTATCATTTACATATATGGAGGTACAGTTCCAAACCTTTCCAAGCAGAAGTATCGTGAATCAACCCGCTCGCTCTTTTTCAGCTGCTCCCTGCCCACGCCAGATGCAAGGTCTGTAATCACTCTGGAATTCCACCACGGATCCGATATGCCATTTAATTTGTCCAGCACCCAGCCTAGTTCTGTAGCATCCGTGGTTTCGACGGCATACATGAATAATGGCCACATAAACGCTGGATGAAGAGCTTGTCCCTGGAAAACCCGCACAATACCCTGTCTGATGGCCGTTCTTGCGTTAAGGATCGGAGATGAAAGAGGTTGGGATCTGCCGTAGGCGCGCGCGTGGTATATAAGCTCGGCATGGTAGCATATACGACACAGAATAGCTATGAGCTTCAGTTCAGAAACTGGGCTACCATCTCCAGCCCCCCAGTCTCCTTCGTCCATGACCGCGTCGATAAAGGCAGGACGACCCTCCCATAAGTACTGAAGCTGCTCTTCCAATTTTTGGGAAATGTTGTCGACATCCGTCTCGTCTTTCAAAGTACCTCGTGATCGATGATGCCGATTGAGACAGGACACTTGAAGGCTGATATCTTGCAACTCAAAGTAGAAGTGGAAAAGAGCCTGCTGAATTGCATCATTGGCAGCATCACTCCTACTAGCCTGTCCGACTCGTAGATACGTCAATGATGAAATATGGTGACTCTTCCGAAGTAACGTGATGACCTTTGGGCTGAGTATGCCCCGCCCTCCTATATGCATAGCTTTAGTATGGAAGAGATACAGCCACGAGATTATTCTTCTCGCCAAAGGAGACCAAGTTTGAGGCTCTGCACATTCTTCAAGTCGCCTTATTAGCATGCCTTCTTGTTTCAGAAGCGTTGGTATCGTTTCTTGTTGGACAACAACTTCAAAACATGACAGCAAGAAGGCTGTGATGAGAACAAATTCCATATCAGATGTAAGGTCATCTTGTAGAGATAGGTAGAGAGTCTTCGCGGCGAAGTACTGTGATAGGGCGGGAGATGTATCATGGCCATCCAGAAGACTTTTGTACAACGTTTCAACAGCTTGTATCGCCGCCGCAATCGCTGGAGTGGTTGTTGCCAATTGAGATAGATAGCCCTTCGCGATACGCCAGTTGAACGAGTCCCACAGGGCTATGAAAGGCGGTTCAACCTTGGATAAAAAGAATGAATAAGTTGAACTGGGGTCTGGGAAGATGTCGCTTGGGAGGGACCTCTGCCCGGGGCTCATTTGTAGTAGAAGATGTTGTGCTTCTGCTCCGAAGCTAGATGCTGGAAACGGATCGCCCCATTCACCCCAAGAAAAGTCGGGATAGCCCGCATCTCCATCAATGAGAGGGTCAGGGATATTCGGAGTTATAGGCCCATTGGGACTCGGCTCGTCAGCCTCTCCAACTTCCATGGGCAAACCAATATGGCAGTCAGAGTTACTCGGAAGTTGCATTTCGGCGCCGCCATTGAAATACCGCTCGGCTGGCGGACTCTTCTGTGAATAACCGATGAATTGCGGTGGCTGGTACACGCAAGCCTTGTTGACGCGTCTACAATTGTCGCAAAAGGGCTTTGACTCGTCGCATTTCACTTTTCTTGTTCTGCAGGTCATACATCCTGTCTGAACCCGGGTTTTGCGTGATGGAGGCATATGAGCAAGTGTGGAGATGCAGAACAAGTAATAGGATAAGTTAGTGGATAAAATTATTATCTCACAGTGTTGGAAATTCCCCGTTATATTGAGCGCGCCAAGAATAACACGTGCTAAAAAGGCCTTCAATAAAAGAGTACACTAAGCTAATTTAAGGGCGTTATATAGGTAGAAATGTAAAAACGTAAAGAATTTATATTTATTTATATAAACAGTATATTAAATGTATTTATATTACAAATATATAAACAATACTTTAACTATATAAAGGATACACCGCCCACCAGTCTTAAGCATGGCAAGGGCAATGCATCTTAACTCGGGCACGCTATACTGTCTGCTAATTGTTAAAATAATCATTCGGTATACTGCTTACTTGCTCTGATTACTTTAATTACCTTGATTAATTTGTTTGGCCCTGATAATTTTAATTGCAGTAGTTATCTCTTAATCAGACTGATTATTTTAATACTTCCCTAAGTATATATTAAATTAAGTATCTAGCATCTTGCCTCCAGTCCAGCTGAAAAGCAGAAGTTGGAGGAGAACCCGTGCAAGAGTACAGCCAATTTAGTCTTAATCACTAGGTCTAGTCTCTTGTTGAAAAATGCTCATGACTATGTCGAAAGAAAACAGACAGTATAATGATAGCCACGGTCAGCACGCGTCACCATCTGCATTCAGTTTCTCTGTATGCTTCTGCTATCATCTTTCTTGGCATCTTTATCATCTGCCTACCCTGTGCCATTCCTCGTGCGGAGCCAGAACGCGGCAACAGGACTGGAAAAAGTTACGTCGCAGGGTGGAGTGGATCCACCTTCGCGATTCCCACCCAATTTTTTACCAGTGGCCAGAAACAGCATCGAACCGGCTGCAGCCAGCCCCTTTGATCAAAACGCATTGCTAATTTGGCCCCTGCAATCTTATAATCACTATGATGTCTGGAATGTGTAAGGTAGTATGTCGAGAAGTGTACAGCTCAGATTAATCGCCCTCACATTAGCTTTAAGCCCAGTTGACTGTAATTATGGCCCATGCACTCATCATCTTGGCTGGGCTCATCTTGGCTCCGTTTCTTCAAGTTATCTGTCACAACCCACCAAAATCCATCTAAAGATGTTCATCTTAGTCAGTTATCTCTATAAACCTTTTTCGCACACTGACTTCTGCAGTCAGCCACTTGTCACGTATTGCGACCGACGCTGAACATGAGATTCCTAACTAGTCAGACCTGGAATCTGTCTTTTTGCGCAGCATATAAGCATCGTCATAACTAAAGAATTAATTTCGTCGAAAGGGCAGCCTGTAAGATACCATTCTACACCATCTCGGGCATATAAGACTGTGCAGATAGGAGCGATGTGAAGAATTTGGAATGTTGACCTTGGATTCACCTGTTAGGTGAGTTGATTAGTTATTTTAGTGCGTTAAATACTGGTTCTGAACAGACGGAGCAATTCGAAGCACAGTAACAGTCTTTCTTCTCAGCCCTGTTGTCCGTAATTGGCGACTGTTCAATTTTAAAGAAATGAAGAAGACCGTCCTCACCTAATAATCGCACTGCCAACTCTTAGATCCTGATAAAAAGACCAAGAAATAAATGCCTTCCTTAACCTGTTAGGAATGATTCTAACATGCCCGACAACCGCTCTGGTGTCTTCGAAACTTCTATAGCAGTATCTACATCGCCAGATCAAATATCTGCCCCTAAAGACATTGATTTTTGTTGCATCAGGATCAGTTGACCGCCTTTACTTTATTTGTCGTCAACTGACTCTATGTCTATGCCTTTAAGAGAGATCAAGGTTTCTTTTACTTATTCAGGAATGCAACCTTATATTGTATGTAGGCTTAGTTAAGTATAATAGGGAATTAGTATGGTTAGTCATATGCTCCCTTTAATCTACCGTAAAGAAGGTGATGCTATCTAATGAGTAGATGAAAATAAAGCCTGTTAATCAAAATAAAAGAAACAGAACCCATTATTAAGCACCACGATCATCATAGTGATCGAAACCGTTTAGGTTATATTTATAATCACCAGATCTACTTAATCAGGACGAGGAACATCCACGAGTCTGAGCAGGTTTCCTTAAGTGTTTAAATAACGGGGTTGCCTTCTTGTTTACAGTATCGATCAACTGTGCAGCTAATGAATCCGTTCTATTAACGTACTTATTATCAACAGTTGTGTATAATTCTGTTCTTCCACCTCTCAACATCTACAACAATCTGGCCGCCTAGATTAGACATAATTCAGATATTAATTCCCAGAAGTGATGAGGATCTACTGACGTTTCATGCACCGCTTGCACGCAGACGCTCAACAATAGACTGATGGCCTCTTGACAATGCAGCTTCAGAGGCACTGCCGTACATCCCACCTAGCGCAGAAACATCAGCGCCACGGTCTATCAGTAGCTCAACAATTGGCATAGAGCCTGCATAAGAAGCTGCCTGTAGAGGATTACCATACTCCCCCCCCTGAATATTAACATCAAGTCCTTTATCAAGCAATAGCTTCACAAGTTCCTCGTTGCCTCCATAAGCAGCAGCCTGTAAAGCATTGCCATGGACTCCCCCCTCTGTATGGATATTGGCACCATGTGCTATCAACAGTTCAGCTAGCTGCACTTTGCCGCAAGATAGAGCTGCCTGGAGTGTATTGCCGTAGTAGCCTCCTTGAATATCGACGTCTGCCCCGGCATCAAGAAGCAGTTTCACTATTTCTTCATGTCCTTCACAGACAGCTGCTTGCAGGGCGCAACCGTCGTCTCCACCCTGAGCATTGATATGAGCACCTTTATCAAGCAGCAATATCACCACCTGTTTGTGACCTCCACAGGCGGCAGCCTGGAGAGCATTGCCGTGGTGTCCCCCTTGTACATTTACATCAGCCCCATAGTCTATTAACAGCATGGCCAATCGTCTATGGCCTCCAGCTGCGGCTGCTTGGAGTGCATTGCCATAGTCACCGCCCTGCATGCCAATATCTGCCCCCTGGGAGACCAGGAATGTTACAAGTGGCTCATGACCTCTATAAGAAGCCGCTTGTAGAGCATTGCCATATTCGCCGCCTTGTATATTGACATTGGCTCCCTTATCTATCAGCAGCTTCACCAGCTGCTGATCTCCTTTGAACGCAGCAGCCTGCAGGGCATTTCCGTAGAACCCGCCTTCTGCATGTATATCAGCACCTTGCCCTATCAACATCTCAGTCAAGTGACTGTAGCCTTTGGCTATGGCTACTAAAAGAGCGTTGCCGTGCTGTCCACCTTGGGCATTGATGTTGGCACCTTTGCTGATTAGGAGACGAGCAACCTGTGCATTGCCTTGGAATACTGCTGCGCAAAGAGCAGTGCCATATTCTCCGCTTTGAGCATTGATATCGGCCCCTTGATCAATCAGGAGCCTTGCTAGGTCGGTATAACCGCTAAAGGCAGCTGCCTGGAGAGCATTACCGTATTTTCCGCCTTGTGCATTGATAGGAGCGCCATTATCAATCAGCATCCTTACCATCTGATCCTGGCCTTTCAACGATGCCATTTGCAGAGGGCTGCCGTACTCATTACTGGAGGCGTGAATATTGGCACCGTTTTGAATAAGTACCCGAGCGACTGGCATATGGTTTCCTTCCAAGGCAGCATATAAAGCATTGTCATACATTCCACCTTGAGCATTAACATCAGCGCCGGCATCAATCAATACCTGCACTAAGTGCTTATGGCCTATGTGGCAGGTGGCCTGAAGAGCATTGCCATATTGGCCGCCTTGAGCATTAACATCTGCACCATGGTCTAGCAGCAACTTTACCACTTGTCCATGTCCCTTGTAAGAAGCCGCTTGAAGAGAGGTGGTGCCATATGATCCACAGCGAACGCTGATATCTGCACCATGATCGAGCAGAAGCTGCACTAGCTGCTGGCTGCCATGCTTTGAGGCCGCATATAAAGCGGTGCCGTACTGCCCGTCTTGAATGCTGATATCGGCTCCCATGTCAAGCAGAAGCCTTGCCATCTGCTGATATCCGACTTCACATGCCGCTACCAAGGCAGGACATCGGTTATTTTGCAAATTGACATCAGCACCATTCTCGATTAGCAACTTTGCTATATCTTGAACATCTCCACAAGAAGCTGCCTGGAGCGCACTCCCAAATTGCCCGCAACTGGCATTAACATCAGCGCCGCTTTTTAGCAATAGCTCTACAAATCCCCTTTGGCCATACCATGTTGCTTCCTGAAGGAAGCTGCCAAAGTGCCCAGCGTCTGCATTGACATCAGCGCCTTTGTCAATCAGTAGCCTTGCAATCCTTTCACTACCGCTTCGCGAAGCCGCTGAGAGAGCCTTTGTAAAGTCCTTAGCCGGTGATATAATTCTGCTGCCAAGATTGAGCGCCAGCTCTAGCAACGTTGTGTCATCACTGTCGCTTCCAGCGTCCACAAGCGAAGCAAGGGTAATGCCAAAATCCTCGCCTTGTAAATCAAGACTGGCACCATGATCTACCAGTAGGTTTACAACTTGTGTATAACGCCCAGACAAAGCGGCTTGTAGAGCTCTACCAGCGCTTTGCGAATCATTTCCAGCCCCATGGGCAAGCAATATGCTCACTACTGACTCGTGGCCACGACTCGAAGCAGCTTGGAGAGCATCACCGTGCGCGCCGCCCCTTGCCATGACATTGGCGCCACGACTTATTAGCAACTCTACTAGCTTTGTGCGACCACCAGCCGACGCTGCCTGCAGAGCGCTGCCATAATATCCACCCTGAGCATTGACATTGGCACCTCGATCCAGCAGCAACTGAACTAAATCCGTATCATCCCCGGCATCAGGGTCAACTATTTTGTCGTCGCAAGAGGAAGCTGCTTGAACAGCGCTACCGTAATGCCCGCCTTCAACATTGACATCGGCGCCATAGCTGATTAGGAGCTCTACGAGCTGTTTGCGGCCAACAGACAAGGCTGCTTGTAAAGGGCTTCCATGTGTACCCCCTCTCAAGTTGACATCTGCGCCTCTTTCTATCAGCAGTCGGACTATAGGCTCACGGCCTCGATATGATGCAGCTTGCAAAGCGCTACCATCACGTCCACCTTGAGCATTGATATCAGCGCCATTGTCAAGCAGCAGATGCACTATCTGTCTGTGACCTTGAAATGAAGCAGCCTGGAGAAGAGTTCCATATTTTTCAGCCTCTCCATTGACATCGGCCCCTCTCTGGATCAAAAGCTTCACGATTCTCTGACTACCCTTTATCGTAGCAGCCTCAATGGCTTTCGCAAGACTCCCAGATGACATAGCCGTACCGCCCATGTCAAGCAGCAACTCTGCTAGCTCTAACACCTCATCGTCTTCCTGACCTGCACCCGCGAGAGCGTCAAGTGCACCATTAAAGCTCCCGTCTCGCGCGTTCGGGTTAGCACCACGAGCAATAAGAATCTTTGCTACCCCTATGTGACGTCCAGAGAGGGCCTTTTGTAAGGCACTGTCCGCATATCGCATTTGTATATTGGGGTTGGCGCCACTGTCGAGCAACAACTCCACTATTTTCTCATGGCCCCTCGATGACGCCTGTGCCAAAGCGCTATCGCCGTATACCGTCTGGTCTGCATCTACCCCAATGCAGAGCAGTAGCTCCACTATGGCAAGATGACCGCGTTCTGCTGCAAACCGGAATGCCTCTTCCAAACGGCACTTGACAGCCATGTTGTTTTTGCCAATGTTCAAAATCTTCTGTGCTGTGTTGAGATGCCCTCGCTCAGCTGCCCAGACGAGAGCCGAGCCGCCTGAGTACTGTATGTTGTGATGATAAAGGGAGGTATTTAACAACCTGTAGAGGTAGCGATTCGTTTGGACCATGGCATTCATCTCCTTCTGTGTTGGAAGCTCCTCAAAAACTGCGCAGAGTAACTCATCTGGCAAATCGAGTAAGGCCACCATCCTAGCAATAGCCGCTGGAAGCGTTTTGGATTCTTTGGACTAAGGCGAAGGTTTGTAAAGAAGTGCTGAATGGAGTATTGTAGTGATTGAAGCTTGGTTAAAGAAGGATTATTAACTGCTTAAAAGAAACAAGAAAGCTTGTAGCTTAGCAATTTAAATAGCTACTACGCCATTGAATATATTTATATAACTCACCGCAAGTTAAGTCGGGTTACGTTTTAAGGTTTGCACTAGGAACATTGTTCCTCTGTAAATTGAAATGCGGCGTTGTAGCTAATTCCGTACGCGGAACTAAACCTTATAGATCCCACACTAACCCCTTCAAGCTAAAATAAACAAACAAGCCGGGGTGTCTGAAACTCTAGACAGTACAGACCAACAAAAAACATTGTCTTTTATTAGCCAGTATTGTTTTCCAAAGATCAACAAATGCGCAGTCCAAAGGCTTGTTATGCTTTTATCCTTGAAACGTCGTCGATCGTCCCTCATCCACGGCTTGCCTATGTCTCCTGGCTGGTGGCCAAGTTCCACCGCGCCCGATGAAAACAAGCCCTTGCCAGCTCCTCCTCAAATGAGGGATCGACGCCCAAGCCTCGGCCACTCACTTTTTGAACAGGCTGAGAATAGCACATCCCAGTTGGGAACCAAGAACCCTTATGCCGACCTCTGCCAACAGCCCCATGAAAATACCTCAGTCATTCGAGAAGTAATTGGCCATCGCACCTTGTTCGAAGATCAGCGACACGAGTACTTGGTGCACTGGGCCGGGTATGTCTAATCAATTCTCCTGGGTCTCAAGACACATGGTTGAACCTGTTAGCCGGGACAAAGCTGATGAGTTCAACCGCAAATGTCAGTTGTCATACTACAGAGGACCGAAGGGCGAGATGTTTACTAGTAAAAATGCACCAGTCTCTTGCTCCCCCGCCGATGAAGAGAGTTGTATCGGCTGCTCTCGATGTGGGAAGGGATGTTATTGAGTTTTGACTGTGTGCGGATACCTGGGAGAGATCGCTCAAGTACACTGGTTCTGACACATGGGACACGGCGTAGTATGAAGAGAGAAGGCGACGTGTAAGCGCGATGAAGGCCAAGAAGATCAAAGAGAGAGCAGATAGAATGGCCTTCATGATTGTCTGCTTGTGTTTGGTTCTTCCAGGCACTGGCCTGAGACAGCATCGGTATGCACCACAGTCTCACGCATGGTAACGCGTTTAACTGGATCACAATTGTTGGTCGCGTCAAAAGACTATGAGACTTCTCACCGGGTTAAATCAACATATCAAGAGATGCTGGACCAGAACAAGAGCTTGTGGCAATGCGACCGAGCCCATCATGACTAGATTAAAGTAGAGCGCTGAACTTCCTCACTTCATTGACTATCTGCACATGCTGATACGACATCTAGTTATGTCACAATTCCATTTAGGCAGCCGATGGTATCCGTGATGAGGAGGGCCTTGCAGCCAAGTAGGGTCAACTTGAGGCCGGTTTTTCTCCTTGATCTAGTGATCAATCTTCACATATGTAGAGTCAATTGAAAGCTCGGGATTTTGTCTTTCTAATGGCATAGGATGCACGTGCGCGCGACGAGTCCATTCAATTCAGTCTCATGGCAAAGCGGGTCGCGCGAAACATTTGTGCGAGGTTGAGGAATGAAACGCGGCAAACTACTTAGTAGTTAGACCTCTCAGAGGATAGTCACAAATAAAAAAAATTGAGATCTAGCCAATACGCCAATGATCCGAAGACTCACATATTTAAATTACTCGCGAAAGCGGCTATTGTCTGTTAAACTTGAACGCCATCATCATCATGAGTCGCTGGTGGATCGGCTAAGTCATGGGGCGCTGCGATCTCATCGATAAAGGCAACGCAATAGGGAGAGATGATGATATAGAAGACGTGAGTAATGTCACCAGGTCGCTGGCTGTTTGTGAGTGTCAAGATGGATTTAACGAGATGTTGAGGGTAAAAGAGTAACAAGCCTGCACAGAAACTTGAGGGGCTTCCATCGCTCAAGCCTTTCGCGTAAACGCTTTCTGGCGTTGCAAGAATGGGGCAGCACATGTAAATGAGGGCGGTACCTTGAGATAGCGAGATCGGCCGTATAAGCCAGTTGCTCTTCCAATCAGCCACCCAAGTATCCTTCTCTAACACACGATGACGGCCGTCAACAGAACGCGATGAAATAGATTGGCGCCCAGCTCTCGATACTCCTCAAAAATCTGCCTAGTCCCTCTATCCTACACTTCATGCTGGTCACAGTAGAGCGATCCAGGTAACCAAGCACCAGAGAAATGATTGCAAAAAATCAGAACAAGGGCATGTTACTCCGTAGAGATGATAAATACCTCTCAAGATGCCAGAGCTGCTGGTCGCATTGCATTTGACTTGGACTTCTTGTTTCTGTTATTTAGCTTCGGACTGGATTGGTTGCTGGACACGTCGTTGTTATGTCCAACGACCAAGGGCTGTAGTATGTTTAGGAAGCCATTTCACCAAATTCCCAGCACCACTCAATTAAACTAAGCAATTTCAATATAGGCGTTGTATTCGAGATATTCTGATACATACGACCATACCCATTGGAAAATACGGGATCCCGTCCGCTCTCCCATAGTCAAGCCAGTGAGGGGCGGATTAGTAGTTGGGTCGGTGACGACCAGCGAATCCCCGCTGTTGTATGTTTTTGCCCTTTTTAATTTTTGGGCGCTGTAAACCCATGCACCGAGCCATTTCAAACTTCGTCAGCCATTCAGTAAAATTTTAATAACACACTTACATTACTCACTCGTTAGCCATTGGTGCATTATATGCCAATAATTACACGCCTCCTGCCGCCTATCTGAACTGTAGTCAAGTTATTATTCATCAGCAGAACGACACAGCGGCTACTTCATCTCAGCACGGTGTCAAAGTTACTTTTGCAGTCTCTAAAGATATTTTTCTTTTTTTAGCCAGCGAGAACAATCATCGTGCGCGTTGGATGGCTGAAGATTGGAGTACTGGCCTCAAATGATGAAAATAGTAACTACAGATACACTTCCTGAAGGCTGTAGGTATGGTTCTATCAGAAGAAACAAGAGGTCCATACGAGGATTTCTAATCAAGTCATAGAGTTCAAGATTATTTAGCTCGTAATGTTTGCGTTGATGACGGGACACGCAACCCTCCAGCGCTGCTAACTCTATCTGCCATTATGCCCAGCGCGAGATCGCGGTCAAGCTCTACATTCACACGAGCCCTCGCAGCGAGAGTGAAACCTCAAACTCGAGGGTGTCGTACCAGATAATGAGCGTCAGATAGTGAGCGCCAGTTAACAAACGGTGAAACGGTAGCCATTGCAAGTTGGCCACGCTTCTTCAACAAGGCTGGAATAGCCGCTAGCAATACTCGCTCATCACCTGCCTCAACAAACAGGTCTTCTTATAACCCTTACACTGAACCATAGGGAAGTTTGGACAGACGGAATTCAGGACAGTCTCGGTTGGGATCCCCTTGAGCTTAACTTCGCCTGGTTAAGGGCGGTACCAGAGAATGATCCCATTCATGAATCATGATTGTCATCTCTCCGATGCATCGTGAGGATTATTCAAAAGAAAGTGTAATCCATCCAAAGAAAGGGAATATTGCACTGAGATATGTCTCTAGTAGTAGAATAATGGCGCTCCCTTGAAGTCAGTTAATTAGCGACTTTGTTGTTTGAAGGCATCAAGCTTCGATGTGTGGGTGAGAATTCTGATGTGACGGCCTTATTCGTAAATGGTTCCCTGAGTAGTTAAACTTATCTTGATGATGGATCCAAGCATAACGCCAATGATGGAGTATTAGTCGAAAAACAGCGTCCATACTGCGAATGTAATCTAACATCTCGGAGAGCTTGCTTTCCCGCAAAGCAGTGAGGTCTAATTCAGTGTCGCCTCTCTATACCACTGGTGATAAAGATGACAGTGTAGACTCGTTGGCTCTGGACATGAGTAGTTTACTATTCTATAGGGAGAGTATTGATGTTGTCTCTCTGAGGCTCTTTGATGATTGCAATAAAAGCAGAGCACAATGCCTCACATGGAGGATGTTTTCAAATGACTATTGCTGTTAGCCACATATACAAAGAATTCATATAGAATGCTGATGTGTACTAGGATGCCATGTTATCGGCATCGATGCATGGCTGTGCCTTGTTGGTGTTGTAGCAGATGAGGCAGCACAAACCTGGGCTGCGAGACACAAGCCACGGTTGACTGTGACATGATGGTGCCCCGATCTTTTGAAAGACGCTTTTAGTGACGCTGAAAGAAGCCAGACACCCGACCCCGTAATTCGGTGCCCAACGGTGTTCAGACTGTTACAATATACAGATCAGTCACTTCAAACAGTCGAAATGATGACCGGAGCCACAAAAAACCACTTACGAGTAGGCTCTTGAATGTTGATTCACTGCGCTTACTATTGAGAGGACCAGTTGCAGGTGAGGCCGGTGAATAAATAGCGGCAGTCCTCAATGTTAGTTAGCCTTGATCCAACGTCGGATTTGGCTCAGTAGGATCAAATGCGAGCTTCAATGGTTTTGTATGCATCAGGAAGACTTTGCCACTGTGTAAATAGTCTTATCCTCGATGTGCTTTCTGAATACATCTATTCCCGGTATTACGAGGAATCTTGCGCCTTCATGCTCGATGCACTACATGATGCCTATCGAGACAAGAGCCAAAGGCCAGCATCTTGAAGCACCATATTCCCCCATCAAGTTGCTGTTCACCAATGAGGCAGAATAACGCTGGATATGTAGTATGAGGCTTCGGTACCAGATTGGCACTTGTCTGATTATCAGACGGCTGGTATGGTAACCTTCATGATGTGTGATGGGACGTTTCGTCACTTGACTGGGGGAGGATGAGGTGAAGGACAGGGTTGAAGAAATCTCTTTGCGTGGACCTCGATGGCCTTGATGCACATGAAACCGTCAACACTGTATGGATATGGCAAAGACGGCGGCTCGGCAAGCTCAAAGGGACACCTTTTCAGACATCACATGAAGTATTGAACGACGCGAAAAGGCCCGCCTGCTTCTTCGGGAACGCCATGATTGAATCATGGCTCCTCAGCTGATATCTGATACCAGAGCCGCAGGCCACGACGATGAAAGGAGGACTGAGGCACTAGACCATGAATGGCATAATAGCAGCATTGCGAAGTAGTCGAACGTCCAATCATCAACGTATGCAATGGTTTAGTTACATTGACAGCGAGAGTGGCCGATTCGCCATGGCCCTCGGATACCTCGACCCATGGGTCATAGATAGGGAATGAGGAGGGAGCAATTACTCATTCTGTGTTGGCACACGACTGCTCTGTGATGTTATTGTGTGTTGACTTTGGGTCTGTAGCAGGCCGTGATGATCGCAGAGGCAGGGAATACCGATGATATGTCGAGTGGTGTACTTATAGCTGCTTGGAAACCGACTGCCATCTCGTGATTGATTGTTCACTCAGTCAACTCATCCTCAACCAGTCTGTTTATGCACCCCTCGACTGATCTGAGATTCGCCCGTCTTCCAGCATTGCGAGGGAGGAAACTCTTCATTGACTACTTAAACCTCAATCCACGCTTATTCCACCCTACGATCCTCTCTCTCCTCTTCCCAGTAGCTAACATGTTCTCTCATACTGTCTACCCCGAACTGGGTGAGCCATAAACCATACCTATTCCATCGCAATACCGTTCTCTGCACAATCCTGCTTCAAGCCTTCCATCAATCTACCTATGTCCCGGTTCATGACGTCAAGGTCCGCCAGGTCAACCTTGTACTGACAAATCAATACTTCCAGCCTCGCCCTGCACGCTGCACAAAGATCTGCACGCGTCTGAAGAGTCCTGAACTGCTTTTTCAAGGCAGACTCGGCTACAGGGTTAACCCATCTCAAGGATCGCACATTCTCAAGAGAAGTGGTCAGCTTTTGCAGCTCCTGTTTAAGCGTAGTGTCTGGGATCAAGGCAGGGGACTCTAGCACAGCCACAATCTCAGTGATCAGCGTCTGCTGAGAGCGGCATCGGGACAAAAAGTCGGCAAGGCTGTCGATAGTTGACCTCATATGGGTTTCGAGTCGTTGTCTCTCCGCGCGTACCCAGTCGCGATACTCAGAGGCAGGAAGGCTTGCCGGACGAGGCTCTGCAGTGCCCATATCGATGATGGGTTCCTCGGACAGCTCGGGAGGCACCAGACTCATGTTGCTGTCAAGCTCATCTTTATCGAGTAGCATTGCGGCCAAGACACGGCGCCAGATGCCATAATCGCAGGTGGTGGTTGAAGGCAGAGGTCGTGAAGCTAGGGTGTAGAGGCCATTGACGATAACAGCAACGCCACAGTCATCCGAGTTGACTTGCCGAGGGCAGGATAGCGTACCGGCTGAAACAGCGGCACAAATATCGTAGTCGAGTCCACAGATTAGACCTTGGCAAACTTGATTGATGCGGGCAGGCAGATTGGGCATGTCGTGTTCAGGCATCGAATTGTAGTAGAGAACCGACTTGTCAGCTGCACGCAGTACAACCAAGATCCAGTGAGCGTTGCATCGAATAGGAACCAAGACCAGCAAGTCAGACCCAGACGTCGAGAGGAGATGGGTCACAGCGTTGTTCACAGGAGCTCTGTCGATGAGCAACGGATCGATGGATTTAGCATCGAGTGGGCGCAGAGAAGAGAAGAGCTCCAAGAGTTTGGCGATGGCAGTGTCGTTGAGCCAGTCGCCATCCATGATGCGAACGATGGTGTCGGCGTTGAGTTCCGATTCCATGTTGCTGAAGTCGAGGTCATCAACGGTGACAGCTGTGTGGCCGTCGCTGATGTCCAGGCCCATTTCGAACGATGCGTCGTAGCGGATCACCTGAAGAGTGCTGTCGCCGATGTCCAGTTCGTGAGCGGGTTCCTGGGTAGAGCCTGAGTGACCGGCACGTGGAAGCTCAATATCACCGAAAGACGAGCTGGGAGCTGGAGCTGGAGATGAAGCTTGACCGAAATCTGGACCGAGAAATGGAGACTCAGACTGAGGTAGAGTTGGATCTGAACCGCGTACAGGAGATAGGGGCTGAGCCGGACTTGGACTTGGACTTGGATCTGGTGCGGATGCTGGTGCTGGTGCTGGATGGATCACCGGTCCATCAGGGAGAGTGGTGCCGTTCTGTACTCGAATGCGACGGGTTATATACGTCTCAGCGGTCTGGATGTTGCGCCTCGTAAATGCCCAGTTGTATAATGGTCCACCAGGAACAAAGAGAGCAGGGAGCGGGTGTCCAGTGTCGAGAATGACCGTCGTAGTCGAGCGCATCTGGTAGAGAGTTCCTAGCGCTATCGTCGCTTCATGGGACCCGTCGGGCAACTAACTTCGGCGAGTACTCCAAAGGCGATCAAGTTCGGCGACCAATCTGTGTCGATATTCCTTCTGGCGCGATGTCTCAGCCCGAGGACGCGATGTCAAGATGCGGTAACGAGGTGGCGCGTTGGAGGCCATGATGGGACATGAGCCGCTTGGAGAACGGGGGGATACGGCGCTGCGTGTGCTGGTAGGAAGTCGGAGGAGAGATGCGGGTGAGGAGGCGCGTATGAAGCCGACAAGAAGAGGCGACAGAGTGAACATGTCAATGAAGTTGGTGGTTGGCGTCGGCGCGCGTTTGGCTTGCGACGCGAGATCACGTGTCGGGCGGGCGGGTCAACTTTAGCGGAGTTTCAATTGCCCGCTCCATGAAAAGCCCGGTCTCATGACTAAGCCAGCGCAGTGAGCCAGCGGATCAATCGTTGCGGAGCGGCTCATCCTCTTGAAATGACATTCCACTATAAAATCGATCAGGGCTTCCAAATGACATGTGCCATGGCCTCAAGGACATTTCGGTGTACTAATAAGACAGATCAGCGATGTATGCGGTGCTTCCTTAGAGTTGTAAAGAGGACATTGAAGCTCTTAACCTATCGGTAAGAGCATTTACCTTACGCGAAGATATGTACATAGTCTTACATCGAGTGAAATGCCAGCACTGGAAACATGCCTCCTTTAACGGAAATAACATGGAGAATATTAAGAGCATTACTAGGCTATGTTCTCTCTCTATAAGCAATTGACAACTTTCAGCAGCGTAAGATTTCTCCAAAGTATTTCCATCTTGGCGTTTGCTGGGTCTAAAGTTAGCAGTATATGTAAACTTCAACATTGGCATTAAAAGAATAAGGAGAAAAAGAGCAGCAATCTCAGAGCTTGTAATATTTTCAGATTGAATATGTATACTACAACCGGGTTAAATTTCTCCAAGTAGTTTTTATTATGGAGTATAGGGAACACTTAGTAAATAACACTACAGACATTACCTAAAAGAGCGATAAGTTATACAGAGCTATGTAATGCAGATGGAAAAGTTTACTTACAATACAGGAGCAATATCTATTAGGCAGTCTTAATATCTCTGCTCATCTTTACTAAATAGAATATATTAACTCACAATCCACATTAAGCAGGCCAGACAAGAGATAAGGCTGCGGGAGCTCCAGGTACAATAAAAGCCAGTTTTGCAGACACAGCTCAAAACTTGAAAGAAAGGTAAACGGCCAAACTTGAGGAAGAAGAGTCAAAGTTTCAGATCTGTGCGCTACATGTAAAAGACTACAATGAATATTCATGTTGGCGAGCTCAAGGGAAATATCGCGAGGCTTGAGGGTTGGCTCAAGCACTTGAACGCTTCTATACCGCCTTGGTGGGTAAGTGCTCTTGTTGGCAAGAGAGTCGAGGGTTTGAAGAGAGATCTCTGCGGCCTCCAAGATAATTGAGGAGAGTATGACTGAAAAATGGAACTTCGTAGGCACAGGATGTACCAAAAACTAAACACAATTGTTGCCACACTGAATCTTGTCTGGTTACTGCTGTTAGTTCTACCTAAGACCTGTCAGTAGCCTGTTACGTAGTTGCCGCCGTTGGTTGTACTTGAGTTATTATCGGGATTATTCCCTGCAACCGCAAGCTAGAGAACTCGTCTTCGCTCCAGCCAGCACGGCCAATCTTAGTTGGCTGTTTCCCGTTGGGCTTGCCCTGAATTAAAGACTCTTTCGAGTCTGTATTCTCGTCTGAGGGCTGAACAAGATGTGTTTTGTGTGTCGATCTCAAACCCATGCGTGTGAACTCTGACACGACTGCATTTTCTTACACTGAGCTATTTGATGGATTTCATCAAAAGGCCGGGGATATGATTTCTCTTCTTCAGGGAAATATTCAATTATAGAAAGACTTGGAAATTCAGGTTCTCTTGCTACGAGAACGTGCCAATCCACTGTTCTTAGGTTGTTGATGATTTTTAACGTCTTGAATAAATTGGTACTACACAAAAATACCTTCCTCGTTTTCGTTGACAGACCTAGATATTTTGCTTCAACCCTACAGAGCGACCAATCCTCTCTACCTCACCTGCTAACGGCGGATCCTACAGACTGCTAAACCCTCCCTAAAGATGGCTCTGACGCCCTTCATCCTGCGAATTCGAAGCGTGGGACAGATGCTGTGCTACTTTTGTTGCTCGGAACCGTTTGCAATTCGTGTACTGGCCTTTACAGTCGATCCTAAGAGCATTATTACTCAGCTGGTATACTGCGCAGCACAAGAATACTTTGACAATTTTCAAGGGGAATGGTTCCCAAACATGGCAGTTACCGAGGCTGAAACTACGACAACTTAAAAGAGTAAGGATGTTCTTGTCGATCCTGCTCATATGGATTGGATGGACAAGGAGGCCGATCCTACCGACTGCGGTGTACAGTCTGATGGGGGCGCACAGGTCATCTCCAACGCTTCTTCATCGTCATTATCCGTACTATCCACTTCAAAAAAGGCTCCTCTAGTGGCCACTTTGTTTCGATTACTATTCCAATTATTGAGAGTGTTTGTGTCCTCCTCATGGGCAGATACCACTTGCGATTCCTAAACGTGGTCATCGAACGTGGCCAAGTGTGAAGGTCTCTTAGTTAGACCAAGAAGGAAACAGATCGTAGTCCGGAGAGGTTGGACATCAAAGGCCACCAGAACATAAGAATGATAGGCCTCCCGCATAAGAGAAGAGGCAACTAGCGTACTCGGACTAATGCAGCTGCGACATGCAATCACCAACGACTGTGACAATTACCCCACAAAGACAAACCTTGGACCCCTCTGCCAGGTCACAAGACTGGGATCAAGACTCTTCGAGCGTGCCTAAAGAGCTTCTTGGTCAGATCGCCGACAAGGCATTTCCTAAAATTCGATCTGAGACGCGTCGCAAGCTCACTGAGAAGCAAGAAGAGCTGGCGAGTCTTGGACCTCCGCGACCGACAGGACGACAACAGCAGCAGTTTCTAGTCAGCATTGCGAGCAAGTTTCAGAACATTGTGAGAGCAGCATTGGATGTGGACTGCTCAACAAACCAAGCATTCGCGGATGATAACTTACGTCTCATCACGGAGGTTGTCAACACTAGTTATGTAGTATAAGTTTATGTTCATAGTTAATGAAACGATAATGCTATATATTATATAGTATTCTAAATTTCAAGGAGCAAATGCGGGTATGCTGCTCTTACTTCCACCACCCAGTCTGTCTGTTCACATCACTGATTCCTGATCATGCCTGGTTCCAATTGGTCCCCACAAACCTGCAATTTGAAAACTATGAATTCGTCAATAAACGAAATTTGTAGGAGCGGGTCGCTGCAATCGCAAAGAATTGGGCATAGAGTTATGGAGCAGCATGGACTGGCTGGTTGTCTGGACTCTTAACCCTCTGTCCTGTCATATTACATTGTATAAATTAATATCTATTTATCTTTTTTCCCAACTTTAGCTTTCATTTAAGGAGAGTAATTATTTTCAAGGTATATTTTAAGCCTACTTAAGAGCTGGTCATCTCCAGGGTAAACACTTTAGCTTCTACAAGATCAATTATTGGCTCTAGGTAAGCCTGTAAGCGACACCAGTGAAGTGTAAGTCGTTTGGGACCTTTGTTTAGTTGGTCATCGTCTTCTGAATCAAATAGGCGCCTGTCCTTCTTTTTCCGACGTGATAATGAAAGGGGGTCTTTGTGCAACACCCAAACATCCTCCCCAGACTCTCGGAGGGATGAATCAGATTGATCAAAGGAGAAATGATGAATATCCTCTATTGGGAGATAGAGAGAAGGCGAGTCAAAGTGTCGCACCGCTTCAAGTGCTGAGGACAAACTCTGGTCATGGAAAGGCCTTGCTGGAAGAGGTGAGTGCAAATTTGTGTTCTTCATTTGTTGAGTCAATGCTCCAATCATCATGAGCCTGCACGTAAGGACACGACAAGAGCAGTCCGAGCATAAGTTGTCCAACATGGCGTTTAACTGTGCGATGAAATCTTCAAGAAGATCTTGTCTCTTTTGCTCAATTTTATCTACTCTGGTAAGTAACATACTTGCGAAATGATGATGAACATACCGACAATATCTGGACGCATAGGAAGTCCTAATATATCTATAGGCCCAGTACTGTGCATAATTGCCACTGTTGTCGCCTGCTTGAACTTCTCATCCAGGCCGAATACCGATGCAATGAAGATCCACTGTACCAGCTCGTCACACATTCGACTGGGAACTGAATCAGATAACCGATTAATCCAAGCCTTGACAAAGAATGACAGAGCGTCATGGCATTGAAGGTCGTCCACAACTTCAGCTATTGAGACTATCATTTGAAGCGTGACCTCGTCTGGCAAATCTTGAGCTTGCGCGTGGATCACCTTCATGACAATCCTGAGAGCTTCAGGATCAAACAAAGGCCCAATTTTCCAGTGGTAAAGGCCATCAACCTCCGATTTCTGAGTCTCACGATATTCTCTTTGGAACATGGCTTTGGCACGTCGTGATGCTAGTGTAAGGTGTTTCTTGGACACCTTTAACCTGAGTTCGGATACCGATTCGTCTCCTAAATCAGCAGGAAAACATGTCAGTTCCTATATAAATAAGAAAAACCTCTCCAGAAGATGTTCTCCCAGACCTTCATGACAGTGGGTAGTCCCATCGATGCTGGAGAAGGTGGACTGGCCATCTTTATGGTCTGGCTCCTCGGCAGCCACGGGCTCATCCGCGCTCTGGGTCGGCAAAGTCAAGTAGGAGATGATAATCAAGGTATCTCCATCAGGGTCAATGTTTTCGTAAAGGACGGACATATTTGAGCGTGTTACCATGTCGAAGGTAAAAAGAGGCACTTTTTGCGACAATCCTAAAATTAGGCTGTAAGCATTTCGCAAGTGAAGAGGCTCAGTGTGTGTTACGGAGTCAGGTTAGTCTATAAGTAGTACTCAAACTTTTGGAGGCATGCCACACCGTTCCATCACTAAAAGCATAACTTGAATTACGTGGAACCTTTTATGTGATCATTAATTCTTTGCCATGGCAGTGCAATGCACCGTGACCAACATGATTCGACTCTCTACCTATCACGGCTGCAGTTGGAGATTCAGGCTCCACCTACGGCTGGCCTCATTTTCATAGGACTACACCACAAATCGGCTATTGATTGCCCTCAGTTGTTACAATTTCGGCATGTCTCATTGTCATATAAGGCTCAACCAACACAGAGTGGGTCGTTTCAGTCATACCTAGAAGAAATGTAAATTCGGCCACTTACCATCAATATGAACGCATTTGAAGTCGAGCTAAGATGTCTACCCCTCATTTTCTTTTGTCAGTTATGCGTCCTGTATGTAATGTTTACCTTTTACAAGATGATAGGCCTTCTGTACCAATGCTAAGGAAATTAAATCGAACAACCTCCATCATCCCATTTCACATAGTAGATGTAGGTAGAGTCTCATTCTTCAAACATTGAACTGAGACAAAAAAATGCACTGTTGCATCAATATCTTGATTTTTAAACTCTAAATCTTGCGGTTCCAGCTTACTAACGCCTGTAGACCGGCCATAGAGAGCACTCCTTCCACCATTACCAGTGGTAGTCAGTACAGTAGAGTATCTAAAAACCTCTTTTTTTGTGGTTTTGCAACTGGCATATCAACCCTAGCATCCCATGCCGTCGTAATAAATCTGTAGTCCTAAACCTTTCATCTTATCTGCCCACTCCGACATAATGCATGAACTCATTTCGCACCTTTCTCTTCTGCTTGAAAGATCCCAGCATGCAGCTTGTCAGAGTTGTGGCGCTGGTCTTCTCAACGCCACGCATCACCATGCACAGGTGGCTAGACTCCATCATGACGGCAACACCTTGAGGTTTGAGGATGGCCATAATGGCATGAGCGACTTGCTCCGTTAGGCGCTCCTGGATCTGCAAGCGACGAGAGAATACCTCGGCAACTCGAGGAAGTTTTGAGAGGCCAATAACGGTTTTGGAGGGGATGTAACCGATGTGCATCTAGAAGAGAGAATTAGCCGGTATATCCCAGAGTCGAGTGTATAGGACATATTGAGGGAAAGGAGAGCTTTCCTTTCCTGTAAATGGCACAAGATGGTGCTCACAAAGGCTACATATGTCAATATCTCTCACAATGACCATCTCCTTATGGCGTTCATGGAATAGCGCGTTATTCACAACATCTTCCACATTGGCATGGTAGCCTTTGGTCAAGAACAGCAATGCCTTGGCATAACGCAAAGGTGTATCCAGAAGGCCGTCACGACCGGGATCTTCGCCAATGCACTCTAACAAAGTTCGTACAGCACCTTGCATCTTTTCTAGGCGTAAGGTAGCCTGTTCTTGACTATCTCCTTGACGGGCTATAGTTTTGGTCGCTGTGAAGGTCAACTATTAGTGGCAATACAAAAAGATTTGTACCTATCAACGCAAGACGACTCAGTAAAAAGTGAGATTATAGTAACCTACCATGATCTTCAGAACCGATCACTGGGCCGGACGACTTCTCGTATTGATCGGGGACACTCAAAACCTTACTATCAGCTGTAGCTCCAAGGCTGCTGAGCTTCTGTTTTTTCCGTCTTTTGCGCCCATCTTGCGTTGAATTATCGCTGATTGGGGAAGATACAGTAGCATCGTTGGGGGCCCGTTTCTTAGAAAGGACGCTGCCGTCTTTGGAACCAGCCATGTGAACTGTTGTACAAAGAGTGAGAACAGAGGCGTAAGGTAAGGTATTCTATCAAAGGAATTTTGTCGCAATTTGACGTCAAAGTTCGCGACCTAGAAAGGCTTGGGAACGAAGACAAAGGAGACTGACCCTGTTGAAGGATGGCTTCTTAATTAAGTCAATATGCGGATAAAGGAACTGGGGGGTAGATGTACCATTAGGCTTATCTTCTCATTGCTGTTCATCAAACAGAGTACATTCACAACCATACAGGTGTCGCCTTTCGCCCCATCAGCTTTAATGCTGGTTGATACATACCAATATCTATGCATTAAATACAAGATTACAGTCATCAAAGCCCATAAAACTGTGAGGATTTGGCTCAAGAACCCCTTCTGTGAAATTGTCATTCTGTTGTACTTCTGCCGGAGGCCGGCTACTAATGTGTCGTGTGACACCACAAAACTCGTATGAGAATAAGCACTGTCTAGCTCGGACTGAATTGCTCCATGCTTATGGGTGATGTGTTATTCGCCTGCATCGACACGATGAAATGCAGGATGTTGAACACTCCAGAGCTGATATTCTTTGTGCCACTGGGTGTAGGCTCCAATCTTGGCAGCTTTCAGTGCAATATATTCACTCGATTCGTATAAGTTTAACTCTAGTTACTACGTTATCTTGGGATATGACGGCAGTAAATGGTCCCTTCTTCAGTGAGTGCTTTGTCTCCCTTCCCTGTAGAAATAATTTCAACTTCGTATTATGTACAACTTATCGATGTGGTGAATGGCACAAGGATACGTGTATTGCACTTTTGTCTTACAGATAGAATCTCAAACCCATATACTTCAATACGGTCTCTCGTGAGCAGCCTAACAGAATCCCCACCACGTATTGCTAGCACAGCCGGCCACCCGCATGGCCCACCATGCGGGAGGCCGGCCAAAACAGGTTTTTTTGCGGATGGGATCCCATATTCTCTTCGACACATCACGCGCTAAACGTGGTCCTCGTTGATAGGGAGAGCTGAAACCCTTTCGCTTAATGAGGGGGTTGACGTGGCCACACATGAACGTTGCCAAAATAGCATAACGCCTATCAAAGTTCCACCCACTATCTAACGAGGACTTGATCATCTCAATAATCCCTGGAGCGAACATTTCACTGATAAGTGAAAGCATAAGAATGAAAATCAAGTAAATGATCGATTAGTCAAAGATCGAGACATTCTCCTTCGATAAACCAAAGATTCTGACGCTTCTATTATACCCAGCATCGAGACAGATAAGAAGCGACAACAGCTAAACCCAATCGTCACCCATACGCAATCATACTCTATCATATCTACCGTCACGAAAGTGTGCAAGCTGATATGGCCACTCTCGACACCCTGAAGCAAACCCTTAGGGAGACAGCGAGGGCGACAGCATCGCACGCAACGCAACCGTTGTCCCACGTGCAGTACAGCGCCGGCTTCGACGTCTTTATGCAAGGCTCGGAATCGATGACATACCAGAACTTCATTGTGCCTCAACTCTCTCGGCTCCTAGACCGTTTACTGAAGTCGCGGGGTCATATCTCGGTGCTAGAAATCGGACCCGGCCCAAAGAGCGTTGTTGGATACTTGCCCTATCATATCAGGCGCAAAGTCAGGAGATATGTTGCATTCGAGCCCAACGACTTGTTTGCAACAAGACTAGATGATTGGTTTCACCCCACCTCAGGAACACAGCCTCCTCTACCATGCCTGGAACGCCGCCCTGACATTCATCATATGCCATTCACGCCGGACAACGACAACAGAAACACAGGGAACGTTACTGGCATTGGGGCAAGTGACGATGGGAAATTTGATGTCGTCTTATTCTGTCACAGCATGTACGGCATGAAACCCAAACGCAAATTTATCGAGCAGGCACTGGAATCACTTGACGAACACCCAGAACCGGGAATAGTGGTGGTGTTCCATCGCGATGTCGACTTGAACCTTGACGGCTTGGTGTGTCATTCCACGGCATCTTTCCCTACCGGGGTCGTTCGGGTAGCAACTGATGATGAGACATTGGACCGATTTACTTCTTTCATTGCGGGCTTTACCTTTGGAGATGCGGAAATGGACGAAGCTATCCGGAGCGAATGGCGTGAGCTATGCCACGCACTGGGTCGTTGTGAAAAGGCACACCCCGGCCATCTCGTGTTCAGTTCGCCTAACGTTATGGCAACTTTTACTAAACATGCAATTGCATTGCCGGGCTTGATGGCACAGATTCCATTAGGGGATAAAGGCAGGAGAATCAAAAACCAGGAGGCCCGCCTCCACCATCCCGCATCGATTGTCAGACCTACACAGATCCAGCACATCCAGCAGTGCGTACAGTGGGCCCTTGAACAAAACGTTGGTCTTACTGTCATAGGCGGAAGCCATAGCGGCCAGTGTGTTTGGTCTAACGTCGTCGCCATTGACATGAGTGCTTTTGATCAAGTACACACGGTTATAGCCGAGAAGGAGGGAGGAGAACCCAATGTCGATTCTACAACCCTGGTTGTTGCGGAGGCTGGCTGCAATACAGGTGACATCATCCGCAAGACTATGGCAGTAGGCTTGACAGTACCTATGGGAGCCCGCCCAAGTGTAGGGTCAGGGTTATGGCTGCAGGGCGGCATCGGACACTTGGCCAGGTTGCACGGGCTTGCTTGTGACGCTGTTGTGGGTGCCGTACTGGTTAGCGTGGCCTCTGGTCAAGTACTATACGTCGGTCGCGTACCAAGCAAATATCGACCGGCCGGTGCTGTGAAGTCAGAAGATGAGAGCAATACGCTGTGGGCTCTGAAGGGCGCAGGGACTAATTTTGGCATCATTGTCAGCGTTGTCTTTAAAGCTCATGCGGCCCGAACGTACTCAGTCAGAAACTGGAGCATCCCCCTGAAAGACGATCACGAGGCGCGGCTCAAGCTTCACGAATTTGACCAATGTGCCAGAACTCTGGTTCGACACTGTTCTGCGGATGCGTATTTGTATTCGAATAACGCGCATATACATCTTGGCGTGACGTTGATCGAATCTGCCACGACTAAAGTTCCTCCCCAATCGCATACGCTGATAAGTTCAGCATTGGGGCCAGAAGATAATCTCGAGACCGTTGATGGCGTCGGCCTTTTCGAAACTGAAATGTACGTATCCGCCATGCACGGTGGACATGGTGGTGGCAAGACGTCCTCATTCAAGCGGTGTTTATTTTTAAAACAAATCGGGGCCGTGGATATCGCCGACGCCTTAGTAGCGGCCATAGAGACTCGTCCGTCTCCGCTCTGCTATATCCACCTGCTTCAAGGAGGCGGGGCGCTCAGCGATGTCGCCGATGATGCTACCGCTTTTGGCTGTCGAGACTGGGAATTTGCCTGCGTGATAACTGCTGTCTGGCCTCGTGACCAAGGTGGAACTGAAGTTGCTCTGGGTGCTGTGCAATGGGTGTATGATGTCGCCAGGGATTTGTTGCCCTTGAGCAACGGAGTTTACGGCGCTGACCTCGGGCCCGATCCCAGAGACACGGCGCTGGCGGCCATGGCTTTCGGACCAAACGGACCGCGTCTGGCCTGGCTCAAGCAGAGGCTAGACCCGAGTAACGTGTTGGCTTACGCCTGCCCGCTCCCAAAACCGCCAATGAAACAGAGGCTAATTATTCTTGTCACGGGAGAAAGCGGGGTTGGTAAAGACCACTGCGCCGATGTTTGGGTCTCCATGTTTACTAGATGTGCCCACAAACACTGCAAGGCACGCAAGGTTAGCATCAGCGATACCACCAAGCGAGAATACGCAGCAGCTACCGGCGCAGACTTGAATGCTCTGTTAGGGGATCGCGCTTACAAGGAACAACACAGACCAGCATTGACGGCGTTCTTCAAGGAACAGATGCGCCAACAACCTCGGCTGCCCGAAAAGCACTTTCTGAATGTGGTGTCCGACGCCGCAGATACGGATGTACTGGTAATCACTGGGATGAGAGATGAGGCACCGACTGCAACCTTGTCGCATTTGGTTCCAAACAGCAGATTGCTCGACATTCGCGTCACAGCTAGTGAAAAGACGCGACAAGCTCGCCGGAAGTGCCAAGTCAATGAAAACAATCTACATGATAATGATTACGAGAATGACGAGCATGGCAGCAATGGTAGTAATTGCAAGTCGAAATCAACAATACTGAACTACCGCCACAGTCTTGTCCTCGACAATGAAACAAAGGGAGACGACGTGGCCAGAAAGTTTGCGGATAAGTACCTGCTTCCCCTCCTCCACAAGGACCTGGAGCGACTAGCTACTATGGTGGTCCATGTGCCCGACTTCCCACGCCCAGGCATCGATTTCCGACATGTGCTCAACATCGCCCAACGTCAGGGCGGGTTGGCTTTGTGCACCTCTCTGCTACGAAGCCAGTTCAAAGGTGACTGGGGTAAAGTTGGAGCAGTGGCCTGTTGCGAAGCGGGAGGCTTCGTGTATGCATCTGCGTTGGCCCAGCAAGTCAACGTCCCATTGGCGCTAATCCGCGAAGCCGGCAAGCTACCCCCGCCCACCGTTTCTGTCAAGAAGCCTTCATCACATATCTCCGGCCCAGAATCTAATAATCTAGGAGGGAGGGCAATCGAGATGAGTCAAGATCTGATTCCTAGGGGCGCATCAGTGGTCGTAATAGACGATGTTCTTGCCACTGGAAAGACGCTTTATGCAGTGCTTCAACTGTTGGTTGAAGCAGGTATTAGTAATGAGAATATCAGCATCATGGTAGTAGCTGAATTTCCAGTTCATCACGGCCGAGAACTACTGTATCATCGTGGCTTTGGTGATATAAGTATTCAAAGCCTTTTAGTTTTTGATGGGGTCT
Organism: Fusarium nisikadoi; assembly: GCA_013623555.1. Taxonomy (NCBI): domain Eukaryota; kingdom Fungi; phylum Ascomycota; class Sordariomycetes; order Hypocreales; family Nectriaceae; genus Fusarium; species Fusarium nisikadoi. The sequence goes on from JABFFB010000060.1 coordinate 37,799, forward strand.
AGCTGGGAAAGGAAACACGCCAGCTGCTGTCCTGTACATAAACGGAGCGATGATGGTTCGGCTATGGATCTCCGGGTCGACAGTATAGCTACCCTCAAGAGTCTTATCGATTGTGCGCCGCTTTGTGAAGAGTCTATTGGCAGAGGGATCCAGAAGAGAGAACGGCATCTTCAGTCGATTATGTTAGAGGCAGTAACAGCGGCAAGTTCAGTGTCAGCGGCGAATTCCACATCGTAGATCATGGGAAATTCGAGAACTTAGTGGCAGGAGTTAAGCACCAGTGGCCTAGCGGCGGAGCAGGAGAGCTTAAGAATCATGCAGAAGCTAGAAATTCGGGGGGCTATTTAACAGTCACATTCTGGACGTCTATTCTGCGGTCTGTCCTAAAGGTTGCAGAAGCAAGACGTCTCGTTCTGCCAAGGCTCGACACGCAACAACGGTTCGAAGACATCTACACAGAACTAAGTGAAGGAGGACTTAGCAAAAGAGTGTGTAACGGGAGACATCTTCAAGACTGTAACTAGAACTCTGAAATTTCTTCAAGTCAATACACAATCGGCTTGCTCGCTCAGCTACATTTCAAGTGTGCCGACAGCGACAAGCCCTGCAGCGCAGCATATATGAAGTCTCTCTTAAGTCCGATTCTTCGACATAGCAGCCAAATTCTTTAGAACAATGACGGCATGCGTGCGTTTCCTTCAACAAATCCATACATTTTACCATGTCCTCAGTCAGCGCTTCATGTCCGGACTCAAACATTAAAGCCCTAGACTCCATAGCCTCAAGGTCATGTTGGAGCTGATGTATTCGTTTTCCGCAAGCCCAAAGTGTTTCGATACAGAGCCTATGTTCAAATTCCACGTCTTGAAATGCTTTTAAATCAGTGAGCTCTTCCATGAGGTTCGCAGTGGCTAAGGCAACAATCGATCGAAGCTGAGCATCTCTGTTTGAGGTCGAAATCTCTTGGATGACGGGAGGGAGAACCTCAGCATCTTTGTTTGCCTCAAAAATGGCCTGCACCTTTGAGTTCGCAAGTTGGGACAGCGCTTCGATATTATAATAGTCCGCAATTGTATTGATGCGCACATGACATAGCAGTTTCTCGGCAGTATCATCCATGGTTGACTCGGAAATAATAGGAGAAAGTTCGTCCTGGTCCTGGTGTTGCTCATCGTCGGTAGTAGAGGTTTCCCTCTTTATAGAGTTTAGTTGATAGTCCCCCGTGTAGAGAAATGATATCATGGATTGGACAGTAGAAAGATCAAACTCGTTAACGGTGATGATCTTAGAAGTTGATTCCTAGGTAAAGAGTCAGTGTGAATAACCCACTGATGATGTTTAGAGCCCTACTTGGAAGCAGCCAGATAGAGCAGCAGCTAGCACCGGTGATTGCGGACAAACAATCACTTGGTGGAGTTTAAATTCATGTCCTTCGCAAACAAGAGTAAAATCGCTGTACTTTCCAGACTCCACCAAGGGCAGCAGAAAGGCATGAGATTGGAGAGCCATCGGGTGAATGTATGAATGAGCCAGTTAGTCGGGTAACCTTGTGTAATACTTGCGTCGAACGTTGTGCAGTTATTGAATTTATATACAAAAGAGGGATTTGGAATTAATTCAAGTTCACCATATGAAAAATTCCTTCAAGGTGTAAGATTAAATAAAAAAAAGCTACAAGTTTGTGCGGAACTGGGGACTGAAATAGCTGTGTGTTGGTCGGCCTCCTGCATCAGGCTCGTTTATTCTCAATCAGGTCTATTATTTATCCGTTCCGATACTTCAGTATTAAATCATCTCTGGTTTAAACTTTATCACTCACATTTCATTACCTTAAATTTATCATTTTAACTTCATCACCTAAACTTCATCACGCATATGTCATCAAAATGAGGAAATTGTAAAGTTTATCAAGTTCATGTAAGACCCGCCCTCTATACTAAACGTTTCATCTATAGAACTGCTAACCTCTTTTGAAGAGACCTCGTTTCCGGCAATACAGAGGATGGTGTTTTTCCATCATTCAATCTCAAACAAGTATCTCACTCCTCGTGTTGTTGTCGCGATTGAAAAGATGTTCACGGCCCTTAGTACACGTCAACCTGGCGGACATCTTGGTTGGGGCGTTTTGCCGTCTGAAACCACGGATATAACTCTCTCTATTTTGAAAGAAGCCATCCAAAGGCCTAAGCCCAAAGTATCTGATAAGAGCATTCGGTAATAGGTATCATTAGGTGTTACTGCTGAAAGAGAAAAAGTCAAGATTAGCCATGACCAAGTAGTAGCGTAGTTCAGACCAGTATTAGAAGCACGACAACGGTGGTTGCACAGATGACCCTGAGTGCTTTCCACTCTCTGCTTACGCTTCTTCAATCTTGAACTCTTTCTATCGCTACACCACAGGCCTGCTGACGCCGGATGGCAATGGTCAATTAGAGGGTGAGGATCTTCACAATGAGGATAGAGAATTCTGTCGCTTTGCTGTTACGGGCTAGGGAAGTGCTCTTGATAGTCAGTTGAAGCAGGTGGTTAACGCAGAACTGGAAAGGTACAACACCGAGATCTCATTGCGAATGTTTAAACATTTGCCTTTTCACCATTGGGTCTTTGAATCATGGAACCAAGTTGGTCTAGGAACAAAACACACAAGGCAATAAAACACAATGCAAGCCCAAAAAGCTCTCCATTACAAATCTTATCACCATCGCATAACATATCCACTTCAGCTACATATATGAATCTAGCCAGCCTTCGGCCACAAAGACACCTTCTTCCATTGGGAGATATCACGGAGCCACGAGCTGGTTTTTCACAGATCTATGGTCAAAACCGAGTCACGCCGGTTTGTTCCAGATGTCTGTGCACTTCTATCCTACGATTTGGTGTTATTCCTGTAAGTAGGCCGCAAGATCCATGTCTGCCCGGTCAGACATGGTGGAAGGGAGTCGAGTGGTGTTGCGAATTGAAGGGGCGGCGCACGATAGTGCTGGTGCTGGAGCCAGAAAGGCGGCCAGAGAAGCGGCCAGAGAAGCGGCCGGATAAAATGACTGCGCCGTAGCGGGAGATTGAGTTGTAGCAGTAGCCTGAGTGATAACGGAAGCCTCAGAGGTAGCACGGAGCATAACTAACAGCTACAGCGACAGCCTCAACGCCTCTACAACAATCTTACAAGAAAGGAGTAACACGATGGGAACTACTTGGCAGGATTAGTAAAGTTGCCTCAGTTCTCGCAACTGCAAAGAGAGTTGCACCACTCGAAGAAAATGGTGTCAAGAAGAAGCATGACCTTAAGTTTCTACGTAAGTGGCTTACAAGTCCTGGCAGCTTTACCACTACTTAGACTGCTCATAAGAGATGTGCGGATGCATTTGAGGCAGCTGAGCTTGAGAGTGTGACAATCGAAGTTTACGAAAAGAATCTGAGTCCGTTGCAGCGCCTCCAGATAATAAACGTGTTGACGCGGATTCCTGCAAGCCAAAAGAAACCACGAACTGGTGTTCATCTAGCACTGATAGTCTCAAGCAAATGGATGGATCGTAAACCTTCAAAACAAAGGCTGCAACTCCAAGCCCCCACCGCCGCACAATTCATGCGTCGGGACCGACCGAGTCGATGTTCCTTTCCACGCCTAGTCCTCTGTCCTAGGGTAAGAGAACCTCAACCTTGGAGGCGAGTCAGCTTCTGCCGAAGAGCCCTCAGCCTTCTTAAAGAAGGGAATGAAATACACCTTCCATATGTTAGTGATGATAATCCGGGGATAATATCCTCGCCGCCGTTGTGAAAGCGATGAATGGAATGCCTCCAGTGGTAAAGAAAAACCCCAAGCTCGGCGATCCTCGTACTGCTTCTCCGGAAGGAACTATCCCATCTAAGCATCACAAGCGAAGACACACTGGCAATGGTGTAGGAGTCCACAGTCTCGATCAGCAAAATGGGGCGGATACACTATCGACTGATGATTCTGGAGTCTCATATAAGTCCAAGATTCTGAATTACAGAATAGAATATGGTCCTGCACACCTATAAACCTAAGTCTAATGGTACTTAGGTCAGATGTGCATTCCATGTCATGTTTGGTGGGACCGCACTTATGAGCCACAAGGTCCTGTACTTGGAAACCACGCCGACACTCAACCCAGGCTCGTCAGTGTTGGCATTGAGAATCACGTCGTCACGTACTGGATCGGCTATACATAACCTGAAAATCTTGGGTTTAAAGTCAGATTCTTCTGGTTGTGAATCTTGGTCTTTCAATTTCCTACATTAGGGGTCATTTGTAAATAGAAATGAAAGAAAAAAACAAATCTAGCGGCTTCAGATAGATAGAACATCAGCCATGTACAAATATCTGCTTTCAGTACTTATGGAATAGTGGCAAGCGTACTGATATGCTAAACCATGGTCGCAAAGGCACTGCGAGGGTACTGGTTGACAAGACAGCGCAGCCGAGCCCCTCGATGGCGTCGAAGATCTTCAAGGACAAGCGAGTACTTGTTGAAGCGAAGTCAAGCTGCCAGATCGCGGATTTACATCAGCAGAGGCTCCCAATTGGCAGTAGGTTGAATAGGACTATGTGCTTGGGGAAACAAGTTTAGGGGAGGGAATCCTGCAGATTGTGGACTCGAGAAGCATTCGGATTTGGAATTTTCATCTCAGACTTGATAGACTAAGGTTGCACCACTCGTAGATTGTGCTGGAGCAATCAGTGAAACAAATGGTATACCTCTAGGAGCAGGTTTTAGTGGCATATCCACGGGTCAAGGCCTGGGAGAATGAAATAAACCACTTCCAGTAATCCCGAGTACAGTTGTGCGCTTTGTTTGTTGATTGGTTTCTCACTTCAGGAGCGTTTAAAGGTTCTCGAAAGCGAGTATTCTCTCCTCAAACCGATTGAGGTTGTTCGTTTCCGTCAGCATCAATTGCAGACCCATGGTAGTTCATTCATAATGAGTCATCTGGGCCGACATTGTCGCCGCCATTTACCCTATACCGCGGGCCAAAGCTTAGTGGTCAAGGGCCAAGGCCTCAGCCGGTGAAGGTTTCCCGATGTTCAGAATAAAACCAGATTCACATATTAGCATGGATGAGAGTCAGTCATTATTGGGAAAGGCAATGTAGATACTGCTTTCCCAAAGTTACAAACTTACCACCCCAATCTTACTGAGCAAAAGAACTCTGGCCACAACCTGTAGTCCCTGAACCGTCTTCTTTCTGAGATTGGACCGTAACCAACAACTCGTAGCGTCTATCTCATGGGCCTACCAGTCCTCGCCGGTCAGGTCAATCTCGGGGAGTCCGTTGGACATGATTCTCTCAGGTTAGATGGCACGCTTGATGTCCTCGATAATGGAGCAGTATACACCCTGAGCGTCGTAATTTAGGGATTCGGGGAGATTAATGCCGGTTCGCTCCAGGCATTCTGTCAAGCAAGTCAGTCATAATCCCTCCTCAATTGAACTTGAGATCCATACCTCGTGATGGATATAAAAAGCAGTAGCAGCCCAGCATCTTGTCAGCTTCTACTATGTACGTGTATCTTGAATGTTTACACTTAGCATGCAAACTGCAGCAAGGCAGCAAGAGAAGTAAGGATATGTAACAATAGTAACTCTCAACTCGTGGGGAATTTTCTGCTCTCTTTTCTTTCATCTTCACCATCATCAACAGTGAGACATCGTCGAGCGCGGTCGTTCAAAACCCCGCGATATTACGACCTCAAGTTCAACCAGGCCTTCCACCTGAGACAATCAAGTAACTTATGCAAATACCCTCTACTAGTTACCTGCTGACGCGTCAGAGATGCGTAGCCGTTCTGTTCAGTCGACGACCCCAACACTCACTCAACAACGCCATAGCTCCAGAAGTCATTACATTGAAGAGAGCCTTGGAACTCAGCAATTACATACAACTCCATATGGGGCAAGAAACAGAAAGATCCAGCGCCAGAAACCTATCGCATGCCGAGCTTCAGCTCAGAGCGATACCCAACAAGATCGTAGACCAAGTCATGTTATCCACCTAGGCTCCGCACGAAAGCCACAAGATTCTTGTCTGGGACCTAATACAGAGCTGGGAACAGGCGAATATGACACAAGTCACTACCTGGACTCTCCCAAAGAGGCACGTGAAATCCACTAGACTCCCGTCGAGCATACCAGACAGAACTGGCCACAGTGGAAGATAACACCGGTCACTACTCGGATACCGTTCAAGAGGAACGCGAAAACTTCCAACACAGGTATATACTGCTCTTCATTGCCTTAGAGTTTGTCAGAATCGCAAAGAACGGTATTGAAACATCCGAGGCCGCATGTAATGACAGTGGTGTGCATCTCGATCAATGGGGCTGATGTGATGAGGCTGGAACGTAAGATCTAATACCAACCAACAACAAACCAAGGTTTCAGATATGGAGAACAGATACAGCGAGAAGCCAAATAGCCTAAAATTCAATATGCCATTCTTAGTCCTTATACATAGCTATTCTCCAAGCTCGGCGTTGTTTTGGAGCAAGAGACTTTCATTGATCATCTGGCCGATACCATTCTGGATGATAAGCTAGCGCACTATATGGAGAACTGATAGAGCAAGAATACAAGAAGCCTAGAGTCCAATGAGCTAGTCTTAGTCCCTATGTGTAGCAATTCTCCAAGCTCGGTGTTGTTTTGGAGAGGTATACTTTCAACAATCATCGGGCGGATACCATTCCAGATGATAGGCCAGCACACTACAAGGAGATATGGTAGCTTTACTGAAACATCTCGGGCTGTATTTGTGCTGGAAAACCCTCCAACCAAGATAGAGTTCTACCAAGATTTATGAGCAACGCGATGGAGATTATGAGTTGAGAGGTATTGCTCTGATATCACTTGCAAAGCCTTCATCGGAAATCTATCCTCTTTAATAAGCCATTACTGTCAATGGTAGAAGGCTTGGGTATTGCGGCTGTTTCGAGTGCAATGGCCTGCTTCCATCTATATTGGCTCTCACCACATATTGATCAGACTTTTCGCAAGTTTCAAATACTATGCGGAGGACTAAGAAAGGAAGACGAAGCGATTATCGTTCCCGCCAGTCATTGTGAGTCTATGCCACACACAAGCGAAACCACCGGCGCCAATACCCTTGGCCCTTCATGTGAGCAAGGCATCAGGTCGGAGTGGGAGAAATATGCAGCAAGAACGGAAGAAAGTAACAGACACATTACGATCCTGAGCTGCCACTTCAGGGAATTCGTAATGCGCGTAAAGAGATTCATCAGCTCGCAAGCTCAAGATTAAACTGCCCAGCCTGAACCTATCATGACCCGCCAGGCTCGGTCTCACAGTCAGTCACTCGTAGAGCAGAAATCCTCCTCGCTTGGTTCCATCCAACCAAGACCCAAGCCAATGGCCCTTACCAAGTCAACGGCACCTACGAAGAGGAACAAATCTCATGAAATCAAGCATGCCATCAATAGTGGATCGAGTCTCAAGCTCATCCAGAGCCCTCGCTTAGATAAAGACGAGCATTCTACAGCAAGACAGACTCTGTATTCTTCCCGACACCGACAAATGTGCGCGAGATGGCACGCAACTCTACCGACTAGCGGCAATGGTCAATTCCAGAGTCGCCATAGTCCAATCTGTCGCCCTTGTCGAAGCTTAGAGAAGAGAGGCCATCACTCCGCCACCAGTTACTTCAGAACAAGCTGGCGGTCCTCTGACGTTGGAATACGAACCTTGAAGAGTAGCGAGAACTCTACAGCGCTTGGACGGTTCAAGATCCGCCTGAATAAACTTCGACTAGCTGAAGAGATGCACCGGGCCAGGAGGGTCAGATATGAGTAAGGGGCGTGATGTAAGCATCAGCTATCCAAGGCCGGATACGCACTGGCTCCAGGTATATTGATCGCATCTTGGTAGGGATAGGATACAGTCGACAACGCCAAATGGAAAGGCAATAACTGGATGAAATCTACTGAATTCAGTAATGGATCTCCAGATTGCTTCCCTTCATCTGGATTTCAACAAGAATCTCTTTCAGATTGGGCATGAGAACTACCTTAGTCTCAAGGAAGAAGAAGTTAATCGAAAGCATGAGTTTCTGAGTAGTAGTGCTCATACTCGGATGCTCTGCAATATTGGGCAGGCCTTTGCTAAAGCGCTCGAGAACCGGCATGGCGTACAAGTACAGTTCCAATTGGAGGTGGAGGAACAAGGTCGTTTGGATTGGATTGGCATGCCAAATGAGCGGATCGGCATGACCCTTCCTTGTTCCATTGTTCATAGCCTTGAGTCACTGGTCGAGAGTGCCAGATCCGTTAGGGCAAAGTTGGACCCCCAACAAGGAAAAAATAAAATAGTCTCAAATGAAATCACATGAATATTTAATGACTCTTGGAAGCCATTCTCTTTCTATGAGACTGCCCGGACCGCTCAGCTCACTCTCAGCGGTCAACAAGTAGTCTAACCTAATTGTTTCATTGCCTAAATTGAATGTGATGCACGGCAGAAATGTGGCTAAGTAATACCTTTATGAAGAATATATTTAACATTCTAATACATCTTGGACCGACAGCTAACCATCTTATTCTCAGTCCGTCCTTCCCATTGTCTCGTTATTGACAAAGCTGTAGAACAACAGCTTCGTGTTTCTCCCACAAAGCATACCACAACGGCGTGCGACCCTGTTTGTCCGTAGAGTCAATGTTGGCCTTGTTCTGGAGGAGGATCTGCAAAGTAGCGGTGTGTCCCTTCCAAGCAGCCCAAGAGAGTGGTGTACGGCCTTGCAAAATCTTTGGACTCGATACTGGCCCCCTTTGTAAGAAGTAACCATGTGATATGAGGATGTCCTTTTCGGGCAGCCCAACTAAGGCATGTCTGGCCTCCGTTATCCTTAGACTCTTTATCAGCGCCCTTGTCAAGAAGGAACTGAACCATCTGCTCCTCTTCATTCTGTACAGCCCACAACAGAGCCGTTCGACCCTGTTGGTCCGTCGCGTCGATAGCGGCTCCGTTTTCAAGAAGTAGGCCAACGGCGTATTTGTTGCTGCTTTTTACCGCATGATGTAGTATTGGCCAATGGTCCCCATTTGACCACAGTATCTTGTCCTCTTTAATGATCATCTGCATAGCATCGTCATTACGGTCTTGTATTGAATGCCACAAAGGGGTCCAGCCGTCCTGGTCTGCTATCGCCGCATTTGCAGAGTGTACCAGAAGGTGCACCAAAACTTCCTTGTACCTATTCCCCCTCCCGCAACCCCATGACAGTGGTGTTCGACCCTTGTTATCAGGAAGATTGACTTTAGCTCCTCCTTCCAAAAGCCGTTGTACCGCAATGGCATGGCCGTTTCCAGCCGCCCATGATAATGCTGTTCGACCATTCGCATCGGTCGAATCTATCTGAGCGCCCAAATTCAAAAGTGCCTCAACAGCGACATGGATCCCTTGAGAGGCGGTGTACCTTAGAATTGTCTGACCTTTATGATTCTCCCTCTCGATATCAGCGCCAAATTTGATAAGACGTTCCACTTGGCCCGAACGCTCTATCCTGCGAACGCTATCGTGATTGTCGAGTTTCATACCATGCTCAGAAAGTTTCAAAATGACGTGCCCAAAGAGTGTCCAGTCCCTGATCATTATGTCGACGGTCGCGCCTTTCTTGAGAAACAGAAGGTTCGCATCATGATGCCTCGAATTCAAGAAGCCAGTCGCCAGAACAGTTAAGCCGTATGAATCCTCTCGATTTGGCATCCGGCTGTCGTATTTGTCAAGAAAGAATCTTAAAACACCGTTTCCTGGGTCTAGCCTCGTCAATCTCCAAGACTCCGACAGTCCGCGACACCACTTTCTTTCCCAACTGAGCCCGGCTTTTCCAGAAGCATACCACAGCAAGGTCCTCCCATTCTTGTCGATCCATTTCAAATTGGCGCCGCTCTCGAGCAAAGCCTCAGCGATGGCCCTGCGCTTAGTCATAGCAGCCAAACATAATGGTGTCAGACCCCAACCATCTTCGACTTCAGTGTTGGCCTGATACTTGAGAAGCAGCTTCACCATGTTTTTATTTCCTTCCTCAACGGCATACCATAGTGGTGTCCGACCTTTTTCATCTTGTGCATCGATGTCAACGCCAGTCTTATCTCGTTTATCCAGAACAGCTGTAAGCAGCGCTCCGATAGAATATCGTGAAAGAATATGTAGCAAACCGAGTCCGGAAGGGGGGCAATCGTATGAATCTGGGTACTGCCACCGACAGACACGTATCCATTGATCGAGAAATGATCTCGACGACTGAGCAAAGTCTATCCAAAACTCCTCTTGATATAAAACGTTAGTACAGCCTTTTCTCATGTGCGTCAACCATTCAGTTGTAGCATAGGCCAATAGAGGGAAGTCTCCATCCGTGTCAGTTTCGCATTGCCCAAATTCCTCCATGCTCAAGTAATTGATACCAATTCTTGATATTGTCGAATGTGCGGTTTCAACAATCCCTTCCGTAGACGTCATGCTGTTGTCCAGAGCCGATAGACCTTTCGTTAGAAAGAATTCCATCACGGACTGGTGAATGAATTGGACAGTTTCCGTGTCAGTAATTTCCACCAGGCCTTTACTGAGCTCCTGAACTCGACGTTCCACCCTGGCATCTCCAGGTACACCCTCATCTTTTTGATATTCTTGGATCGACTTGTATCGGTTTTTAATATCAATTGCCATCGCCCAATATATTTCCGCCAGGGACAAAGGCCGAGGAGCAAAACAGATCCACTGAAATAGCTTCAGCGACTCAGATAGCTCTTCAGAATCTTCTACCTGGATTTGATGGACGAGACTAAGATATATGTCATCTAAATCCCGGGGGATGGTAATGAATACCTTCTCCATCTTCGATTGTGGCGCACCATTAAGCTCAAGGTCGCGAATGCGCTTGACTACAAGATTTGCCCACATGAAGACACCAGAGGCACCACTTCGGTTTGTGGTTCATGGTTCGTGGCTCGTTGTTTGTGGTTCTTTCTGCAATGATTCACCAGACATCTCAACCCAAGCAACAGAATCATGAAACAACCGTTGTGACTATGGGTATTGGAAAGAGTAGTAAGGATGTCTGAAGAATCACGAAGTGATATTGTGTAGTTGTTCGAGGTACCGCTGGAAAGTGACGGTTGGCAAATATGCGAATAATGCACCAAACTCTGAAGTCCTTCTCCGCGCATTGATCAATATGAATGATCTGAATTGTAGTATGACGAAAGATTCTTGCGCAAAGTTCAGGACGCAGTTAGGCACCTGAGATATTATTTGTTTCGTGGGGTCTATATTGGTCAGTCTGAAAGCTCATTCAAAAATATCAGGGATAGCATACAGTTTGCAATACACCTTGGGTTTGTGGACAGAGAAAACCGTCTGGACCTGATCTAAGTCGACAGATAATTCTGAGAGTAGCTTTGAAAGATTCCTCGACATAGAAGTCGTTTTATATGGGTTTTCATGTTTCTCCTCTTGGATTGACGATGACCAGAGGCTCAGAGAAGTAGTTGCATAGTGGATTTTGTTTGTAGGCAGGGTCTCATAGGAGTAGTAGCTGATGCCATGGGGAATAAACCAAGTTTACTATCAGCATAAAAGCTCAAGAGCGGTTATTGTCAAGTGTCTTGGGTTTGAAGGATGGAGAGAAGGATAACAGTCATTAGCCAAAAACAGGATATATATTGTCTGACATCAGCATCCCGATCAGCTCAGAGAGACATGAAGTCTTTGTCCATGCCAAACCAATAAAGAAGCATCGCTGTTAAAAGGGATCTCGTTTGTGAATGTGAGATTTGGCTTTGTGCGCTGGAATGTGATAGCTTGCATGAGGCTATCGTGACAAAGAGGCCAAGCCCTGTTTTGGTGGTGAGTTATTGAGCACCATCTTGAGAGTGTTGAAGAAAAAGTCTTCCCTGATAAAGGACAGGGCGAGCAACAAAGCCTCCTGGCCTTCGACATAGCGATGGCGGCGGCATTGTACAATCCATATGTGAGTCGGGCTAATGATAAAGATTTCTTGCAACTCTTTGATGCGTAGGTATAACCTGCATCTTAACTGCTCTTTCAAACCTTCTCACCATCTTGAGTGTGTGACCTCTTCCCTAATGGAAGGGCAGGGCGGATAACAAAGACTATTGGCTTTCAGTATGGCAATAGCTGTAACATCCTATATTAAAGTCAGGCTAATAACAAAGAATTTCTTACAACTTTCAAGTGCATAGCAGTACACTATATTGTAAACAGATGTATCCTTAACCGCTCTTTTAATCTCCCTCCCTTTCATGGAACCACATGACAGCATTGAACAACTCTTCCCCATTCAGCTCCAATATCCCAAGCACCTTATATATCTTTTGCATCTGGATCTTGACCCTCTCAAAGCCTCCATCCTCTGTCGCATCCAACCACCCCTTCTCTGTTTACAAAGCCGTAAAGCTCCTATACACCCTCACAATCCACTGGGTTTCATTCACGAACCACCATGCTGCTTCTAACGTACGTTTCACCTCGTTCTCTAAAGGACTTCCCTCGGACACTATCTGTTCGAGAGCTGCCACAATAGCTGGCAAACCAGCGGGGTCTTGCGAGTAGGGTCGATGAGGGTTCTCGTCCTTCGGCCATTCGAACCATGACCTTGATGCGGCCCAGCGTTCCTGACAGGCCAAGACCATTTTTGATACCTCGATGGTGTGAGATACTAGAGCATGAAAACCAGTCGTATAGTAGGCGAGCTGGATAAGTTGAGGCATCTTATTCCACTGTATGGCCTCACACGGCCATATCTTGGAACCTAGCATAGAGTTCCTGTGATACCCCAACGTCATGGTTTCGGTGTCGACGACCCATCTTGACAGACCTGCTCGAAAGTCGGCGACAAGGGCGTCGTGGCTATCGTACTCTGATGGATCCATGTCGACGAGTGGACAGAACGGTCGGAGCATGTGATCGTAGGCGAGCTCGTCTACTATTTTGCAACTGTCGAGAATAAATGGTCTGAACTGGGATACCAATTCTCCAAGAGCTGTTCCATAACTCCAGAGGAGACGCTTAGTGGCCGGTCCCCAGCCATCAATCGTTGTGTTTTCGATTTCTCTCAGCGATAAGTGAAGCCTGTGCAACAATCGCTCAACGTCACCATTCCAGAGGTGACCAGTATCACCAGCCGTCACACTCCATAAGACGCCGGTACTTAACTCGTAGCTCTTCACGAGTCTGCCTAGATTCTGTATCATGCGTAGACTATACCCCTCGCAAACCTTTTCGTCCGAGTTGAGGGGATGATACGCCGGAATAGAATACTGCCGATCGGAGAAGATGTTGGCAATTGTATGGATGGCTAATCGGGTGGTGTTTTGGGCCTCTTGGTTGGTGATGACGTGAGGCGGCGGCGGGATCAGAGGCTGGAGTGAGTTCGGCTCGGGGTTTGGAATATGATCGATGCTATAGAGTAGACGATAGGCCACTATTGGAATAGCGAGACATGTTCCGAGCATGTGCTCCAGTGGAGGGAATGGTATATTGGGAGCGGGAGATGGGGGGGTGAAGAACAAAGCCAAATATAGACTGAAAGTGAGGATGGCAGCTGCAAGTATCTGGAGAATCCTCAGTAGTTTACGCTTCCGGTCCACTTTGTCCTTTTTGACAAGGTAAACATTGCCACAATTGACAATCAACCCATCCGAAGGTGGCTCCCTGATCAATTCAGTCGGTCTCGTGACGGCCACGCCGCCATCATCGATATGCAAACTCAACGGTTCTTCTCCACGCGGCGTAAAGTCGGAGTGAAAGCACAGCTCAACATGCTGGCTCGCCACGCCGCCCGGGTTTGGAAGAGTGGCTTGCAGTCGAAGCATGCGGTAGCCATCATCAGGATGTGGTGGTGTTGGCGGGAGCGATGAG
>JABFFB010000062.1:0-45240 GCA_013623555.1 Fusarium nisikadoi
TTTATATTTATATTATTTTATTTTAATGAAAAAATATACATTTTATTAACTTTGTGTTTTAAATATTTATTTTAAACAAAGATAACTATATATAATTGTTTCAGAAATACTTATAGCTTTTAGGATTTTATATTATTATATCATATACCTATAGGATAAGATGGAGATGATGATAGAATAAAAGATCATTACGGAATGGAGCAAGCTCCAGGTCGAACTTCACTCGACCTCTTTCATCTGCCTGTGCTCCATCGTGCAATATTGGCAAAGGCTCTTCAATATCTAGGGCTCCTAGACAGTTGCTAATAGCACCATCTTCTGGAAGCCAGAGTATTGGTTTCGGAAGCCATGTCTCTAGAGGCTGATAACAACTTGACCCGTACAAGGCCATGAACTCATCCTCGGTATGGTCTGGTGAGACATCGTACTGAAAGTTCTCAAAAGCCGTTGTGCGAAACCAGCTTCCACACATACGATGTTTGACCTTTTCTTGAGTGTTCCAAAAACCCATATTGAAAGTTGATGGCGGAGGATCCCTCTGACTCTCTGTTGAAGTCGCAATGTTTGAAGATGATCCATATTGTTCGATGCGTCTAGCCGCAGTTTCTTCGCCCGGCTGTAGCCTCTTAGATGCGACGTCATGATCGAGCATGCTGAAGCTATCAATGCGAGGATTCATAGCTTTTCGTAGGGACAGGTGTATGAACAGAGTAAAAACGGCCTGAAACACGAGCAGGGAAAACTGGCCCCACGCGCGGTATCTGAGAAACAACAAAATAAGATAGGCCTGCGCTAAATAAAGCCCCAGTAGTATATGCATTATTGCTCGAGGGTAGAATCGCCCAGTCGTATCCAGAGTTTCGGTATCATATATATGAACCAAGGTATACTTGTAAACAATGTATACAAATCCGATACCCATTAGTGCGAAGACAAGGACAAGTGGTGCAACGCAGGCATAGCTAATGGCTACGAACGGAATGTCAGTTATATGTGATATCTTTATTGCACGAGATACTTACCGATAACCCCGACAGTTGTCGTGACAGGATATACACTGCCCCAATGAACTACATTGAGTTCATAACCCCTCTCGTAAGTCGTTCGAGGTGTCCCGGGACGTTTCCTTCGAGTCATGTTGAGGAATAGCTGCCATAACTGAATGAGCTCAGTAGCACCAGCCGAGAGGCACCGAACCAAGATATATGACATATACAGGTTAGATGCCTTGGGTGCCTCTTGGTGTAAGAGACGGAGGCCGCTGAAAATCCCACTGGGCGTAGTCCGGATCATGGGACCAAGAAAGATTTGCAATGTTTGGAAGATGATGTATCTCTTATGAATGAAATGTTCGATAGCGGTTAGAGTAGGAACTCCCGCGAACTTGGCACATGCTCTCATGAGAAATGGGACGATTTCAAGTAAGATCCACATGAGGAGAGCTCTTCCCAAGCCAGATATGGCATTGACCGCTAGTTGAGGGAGCTCTGAAACACCAGGCACTCTGCCTACCCATGGCGGAGATGTTACATACTCTACCAGAGCAATTGGCATGATCCAGATGATAACACCTCCACCGATCAAGATAGCTATCACGAATTCTCGTAAAAGACGCTCCCACCATTTTATTCTTAGACAGCTCCAGACAATTTCACCAGGTTTGACCCCCATGACTTGGCGGCACATTTGAAGTGGTTGATGCTGGGGAATTGATTGGAATGCGGCCTGAGCTTTAGAAAAAGAGTCGAATTCGATAAATGCTGCATTCATGTGCTTTCCTTGACCCGCTTGGTATTCCTGGCGTAATTTGTCAATCTTTTGGTTGAGGAGGTGCAAATCCGATCGAATAGACTTGATTTTTCCAACGGCAGGGCTGAGTGGCTCAAAGTTGAGGGTGGAGCGTTCGTTGCTCGAGATTTGCCCTACGTCAGACTGAATATCGACATCTTTTGTTGTTGGAGCTGTCCTTTGGAAAAATCCAACCTTCTCCACATCAGGCTCGCTGGGTCGTGTTCGTCTCATCCAGTTGAAATTGGGGATACACAACCGTGGTCGAGATGGTCTTCCACGGTTACGTTCATTGATTAGCGCAACTTCTTGGTCTTGTAATTGCTGCGCTCTTTTCTCCCTTTTCTTGACTAGTTTTCTCAATCGCCGTGAGGCTCGCGGTATCCAACATTGAACGAATGAGTGGCCAAAGAGCTTTTGGAAGACTTTTTCATTCAGACAATGTTCAGGAATGGACGTTACAAGGATAGTCCTGGATGTTCTTCGCTCGTAGTAGCCTGATTGTGAGAGGTAGAAATGTCGTAAGTTGATGTAATAGAGGTTTTCCCGCCATAGGATATATAGGACAAAGACTGGGATATAGTTAGACCTGTCGGGCTCGATATAACAAGGAACTTGCCAGTAAAGACCCAGGATATGACGACATGTGCATAGAGCTGATCTGAGTTCTCCAGGTTCATTATGGTTAAAGAATTGAGAAGCGGCAAGTCTGAGCCCGTTGCGTGTATCGGAAGTATGACTGGCCAAGTGAGGACAATACCAATGAAGCAGATAAGAGTTAGAACTTTTAGATATCGCAGAAATAGAAACCCATCTAAAGAGCATTTCGCAATAACGTAGGAGTCTGGCGCACGAAAAGAGGAAATCCAACCACTTGGCCGTCCAAATATGGATGACCTCTTACAGTAAGCATAACCACCTCGAGTTCTCTATGGAGTTCCTTACCTATATAAGGGGTTATTACTCTTGGGGGAGTATACTCTCGGTACGTGTCGACGAAGAATAAGAAACAGAACTAAACACAATATCGTGTAGATAATTGTAGGGCCAGCAGCTATGAGGAGAGGGCCAACAGGGCTTCTTAGTAACGCGGGTAGAGAAGAGCCAGCCATCAACGTCCCTCCTTGAGCTCCGTCTCTCACTCCCTCTCTGGCTTCTCCTACCCGAGTATCTCTTTCCTCGGAGCGAATCTATAATATGATCAGTACTGAGTTTGGAGCTTTTACCCTTCGAGTCAATATACCTCGAACATTATGTTAGCTGTGCCGGAAGTTTTATCTTGAACAAGACAACGAAGCTAGTTTCATAAAGAATATGGCGAAGAGGATTATAATATAAAGAGAAATATTGCCAGCATTTTCTGTGCTGATATTTTCAGCGCTGATTACAACTGCCAAGCCCGTATAACATTGATCCTGCTGTGTTCCTGGGTGGTCAGATCACTGCAATGAGATTTGACCCCCGCATAGCTGAAAGCTGCATCGGAAGTCAGCACAGCCGCAGATCGACGAGCCAGTAAAAGCTTTAAAGTGCCTCAATGATGCAATCGAAGCAGGGATGTCGGATGTTCTTCGGTAACATATCGTGTGCAGTGAAACATTGTCGCAGATGCCTGGGCAACAGTAGGGCGTTCGATCACCGAAGACAAGCTTATCAGAAGGTTCGAATATAATATCCGTCTCACCATAAAATTCCCGAAGCTAGAATGTCTTTGGAATCGACGGTCACGCAATCTCGGAATACCGTTGAGCCTGCTGAATAACAGCTGCAGATGAAGATGCAAAGTAAGCTTGTGTGAGTCATTAGAATCGAGATTTTGTTATTACTTATTCAAAGTCTCATAATTCCTCATCAAAATGACCTCATATTGTGAAAGTGAAGAGACGAGTAACAGTAGGCGGGCAATGCCAGTCATTTTGTTAACTTGACCACCGGTAATGGCTTGTTGGACGTCACGTACAGAAAAATGATAGCTCTTCTTTAAAAGGTGAATGATTTAGTGAAGTTTACCTGAACGACTTCCTTGTTTCATCCATCGAATCAGAGGTTGCATCTTAGCGCCTACACAACCAACAGCATCCGCAACATCTGTTTTTCCAGGCTTCGGTGCCAAACATCACTCAGAATTTCTGGCCATTGGCACTTTTTCTTTCAATGCCCTCTTGCGTCCCTCGATCTTTTATGAAGTAACCAACATGGCCCTCAAATATACGGAGTCCGATAGATTTGATCCTGAGTCTCCTACCTGGGGCGACTTTGTGGATTCAGACGGTGAAATCGATGTGGAGGATTCGTGCGAACCAATCAACCGATATGAAGAAGGTCTCTACTATCCCATCTGCATCGGGGAAGTTCTCGCGCGCCGATATCGCATTGAGCATAAGCTTGGCCACGGCGGTTTCTCAACTGTGTGGATGGCCTACGACATATTCAAGGAAAAAGACGTCGCTATCAAAATCCTGACTGGCGATCGAGCAGGAGAGCGAGAGTACCAGATCCAGAAAGACATTATCAGCGCTGTGCAAGACAGGTCTCACCTGCTGACTTACATTGATACTTTTGTTCTTCCGGGCACCGCCAATTTTCAGCACAGAGTTCTCGTTTTTCCTCTTCTAGGACCCAATCTGGAAACTTTCGCGCCATCCACTTCAACTGCTACCCGGCAATCAGCTGCGAAACAGTTACTTTAAGCTATCAAAGCTCTTCATGATGGAGGATTTGTTCATCGAGGTGAGTGGGATCTGAGAAGATCAGCCTTTCTTTTCATTCATTTCTAGATACTGACCAAGTTTGGCAGATCTCAATAGCGCCAATGTGATGTTTGGTTTAAAGCCCTTCAAAAATGCGACAAGCATGGCCACTAAATATGAGGCTCTCACACGCCCCCAGAAATTGCCTTTGCCAACAAACCAACCTATGTGGAAGGAAGGACAAATGGTGACGCCAATGGTTCCAAAAGAAGAGCTTGTTGAGCCCAACATAGCCCTGGGGGACTTTGGTTTAGCCATTACATCAGGCACCTCAGTTGATTTCAAAATTCAGTCGCCAGCCATCTACTGTGCCCCGGAGCGTCTTCACAACATCGACCTAAGTTTTGCCTCCGATATATGGAGCTATATGCTCATCTTTGCCGAACTCTACCTAGGATACCCTGTCTTCTGTGGTGCGAGATATGCCTTTGTGCTTGAGCTTATGGTCAGAACGCTTGGGGCGCTTCCTCTATCTTGGAAAGGCTTGTATGATGCCGGCGGACAAGTTGATGAGAAATGGTATGACCAGAGCCTGCTACCAGAACCCGATATGTCACTGGAGGCGAAGGTCACAAGGTCTCGAGATACCATTGAGCCTATTGAGCAGCAGCTTATACTCTCTATACTACGGAAGGGTCTATGTTACTTACCAGAGGAGCGAGTTACTGCAGCGGAGCTTTTAGAAGATGCGTCATTCAAGGAGCTAATGACCAGGTATGGACTTTAAAATTGTAAGCTGTAATAGAATGGCGATGTTCTGTCCCAGATCTGAACTTGTCTTATTCTTGATCATGCAAGCCAGATCAACAACTTGTTCGTCGTCTCGTCACAACGGGTTTTACAAACTGCCGAGAACGGCGCCGGGTGCGACCCGTACAAGCTTATCTATAAATAGCGACGTACAAAAATTGGTTCGGAAGTCGGAGAATTTGCAAACGTCTGAAGCTTGGCTAGGTAGCCAAGAAAACCAAACCAAAGCTTTGGGACACGAAATTGACATGCATTCGAATTCAAGAAAATAGCCGTGCTTGGATGCAGGCCACAAAAATTATCTCCAAGCCCATACTTGAATAAATGTCAATTGTAGGTATCTCTATTAATGAAGTTTGGTTTTTGCTAGCAAGTAACGTAGACACCAGCGCTGTCTACAGCTGCTTACATGTATAGAGCTAACTGGCACTAACAATCGCCCAGCCCAATTCTCTAGAAACTACCCTATGCTAATGGAGTTACGAAGGAACAATTATACTGCAGTAACAATCAGGCTATAAGGTTAATTATTAATTTGACTTTCCAAGCGAGCTCGATACGAGGACGGCGATTTGTAATCCTAATCTGGCAAGTTCTCTATGCTCTATATCACAGTGAGAAATTCGAGTAACATCGCGATGTTCCAACGTGTAGAGTCAAAGGAACCTCATGCTTGCTGACAGGAACCGGAACAAACGTACCGACGAGATATTTAATAAAAGAATCAAGACATGTTCTATCTATATAGGCCTGATGATATTATCACCGAAGCATGAATGAGTAGACACCGTTGATTTTCCAGACGATGGTTTGACGACATTCCATCATAGAGCACCTGAGATCTAATAGCTGCATCTATAAAATACCACTCCAGGTTACAACGTTCCTCGCCTAGTCTTCGCTTACAAACTGTCTTCTTCGGTTGGACGCAAGGGACTCAAGGCCTTGAAGTTCCAAAACCTTGATTTATCCAATCCTAGAACAGCATCCAACTGCCGATCACTACAACGAAACCAACGATATGAGACAGCTTTTGACTTTAGTATTGCGTGACCAAAAAGCAAAAAACCTAAACTCTTATTGAAACGGGCCACAAGTCGACGCAGCTAATGGCCGTGGGTCCGATGGATTTAATGCCCTGTTAGTTCCATGCATAAGTGAAAACCTTCTCCCCTCCCATAAACACGGCTCACCCATCCTTGCTAATGCAACCCCTGAGTTGCTTCTGCCAGGTGGTATTCGATCTGAGTGGCCAGTTGGCAATGCTTCCTCCACGGTAACCGGGGACGTTCCATTTATCGCAATCCGTATTCCGGATCATCCCATGAGACGTGAGATGCATGTCGCTTAGGGTGTACGAGATCGATTGGTGCTGAAGCGAAGGAGTCGAGATTTGCGCACTAACTCAATTTAATGCTCTTGACCGAGGGCTCTGTTTCTCTTAGTCAGGTTTAACATGTGCCGGATCCACAGCGCTGAAGGCTTAATTTTCCTTCACGGGCCTTTTATGTACAGCTTCTAGAAGTGAACTAGACGACCCCATAGATTAGCAATGGAATCGCAAGGTTGGACGGAATGTCATTCCAGTGGCACAAGCTTTGCACTGACAGGCCTGCTATCCCCTGCTAGACATTGGAAGGGTAGGAAATCTACAGGGCTGTTAGTAAGGTTTAAGCAGTGTAAACTCTGATTACAGGAGGTAGCATACTAATTCGCGCCCAATATATTTCTCTGGGGAGTCTCGTCTCGGTTAAACGCGTGAAACGCAACCGACAGTCGTAATAAAGCATATATACAATGCATTACAGATACTCTCAACCAACAAGTGAAGAGAGAAGAGAAAAGGTGTTGTAATGGCCCCTGTAGCTTACATGGTACGATGAATGGAGGATGCCGAAACGCTGCTGACCTCCCTGTTACGCGGTAGCGAAAGGGGCAAACGATCGGCAGTTGAGGTCGACGCCGTTGAAGAAGCCCTTGATTGGTTTCCGGACCCCAGATCGACATAATCCGCCGCACGGCTGCTGATCCCGCCCCACCCAGCGAAGGGTTTGCCCATCTTGGCTCTGTGATCCCACCCAGAGCCCAAAAGATCATGAGATGGCGCAGGGATGTGCCCTGAAATGAAAGAAAGTCTCAACGGCGTGGAGGCAAGTAAATCTCCGGGTTCCTCAGACGCTGAGGGAACTTTGATGCAGGGGTTATATCGAAGGATGAGATGCCAACCAACACGGTTGCGTGTTCTGTATTTGACCTGTAAGTTTAGCATGGCATGCACAAGAGGGACTCATTGGTTTCTTATCGAGTTCTGATATGCCCGGTTGAGATAAGTCGTCTCCCGAAACACATGTCTTGTACGCAGGGTGGGAGAAAAACAAGGGAGTGCATGGTCCCAGTCGCATCATTGCGTTAATTAGATATCAGCGAACAACCAGAAGCTTTATCACTCTAATCCACCCCATTATTCGACTCTGCTTGCATGTGCTTGATCTGTAATTCATCAATTCCTCACAAATCGTCGAGATGCTTCTGCCCCGTGAGCATGAGACACCGTTTAACAAGGCGCCTGTTATTCGGGCGCTGTCGATGATTCTCATGGTTGTCACCATGTTCTCGGTGTTTATCCGTGTTCTCACGCGGATCGCTACGATGAGGAGATTACGCTGGTCGAGTCTGTTCAAGTCGGATGATATCCTCATCTTTGTGTCGATGGTGAGGAATTAAGCTTTGATGGCTGACGAGCGCTGGACTGACATTTTAGATCTTTGTGATTGCACAATCGGCGATCGTTTACTCACAGGGCGCAAATGGGATGGGAAAGTTGGATGTATCGTCTGGACGAACATCGTTGATTCTGAAGGTGAGTTGGATAGCGAATATCTGCGACTGTTCTGACGATATCAGGACCAACTCGTATCCGATATACTCTTTTATCTCGCATTGGCTTTCTCGAAAATCTCAGCTACGACGACTGTTAGTAATATGTCACCAATGTCTCACAAGCGAATACTGCCGATCCAAATCATCATTGTAGGCTGGGCCGTTTCTGCGATATTTGTACGGGCATTTGCATGTTCATTACCGTCTCCTTGGGACTACCTCAACGGCTCGTGCGTCGATCTGGTGGCATTCTGGGCATACGTCGACGCTGTCAACATCATCACCGATCTTGTCATCACAGGCGTCACGGTCGAAATTCTGGTGCACCTGCAGATGCCAGTGGGCACAAAAGTGATGGTGGTTGGCGTTTTCGGCTCACGCATCCTGTAAGTCATCCACGCCACGCATGCACACCAACTAACGAGATCTCAGGATGATCCCTCCCGCCGTGTCTCACATCTACTTCTTCAAGCAAGCCCTCGAATCATCCACGCCCATCTTCACAATGTGGAAGCCCACCATCATCGTACAAGTGACCCAGTGCGTTGGCATCACCACCACCTGCATACCCTTCTGGTGGCGGTTCCTCAAGAGTCTCGAATCAGGTCAGATGGCCGCCGGCGACATCTTCGGGGCCCTCAGCAAGAGCAACAATAGCAAGAGCGGCGGGACGACGAGAGGCACGGGGAACAAGTCTAGGTCTAACCACACATTGACGTCGGGGTCGCAGGCTTTCGAGCTGACGAGCAGGCAGGGGGACGTGAAAAAGTTTGCGCACATTGCGACGGATCATGGCAAGGGAGGTTCGTGGGATGCGGCGCGGCAGAATAGCCAGGAGGCCCTTGTCGATCCCTCTGCCGGGATTGCTCGTTGACCACTCGGATCTTAATTGCAGGGACGTGCGGTAGGTACCGGTATTCTCTTTAGCAATGATAATTCATGGAACCCGCTGCCGTTGGACGGGCCGAACCCTTGTAAATAAAGTGGGATGGTTTAATGGTGTGGCGCAATGCATGGCCTAGCGTACCTGGTGAAGATAACAAGAGTCAGAGTCAAGCAAGACCTCAGTCCACTCGCTCGTATGTAGTTTCATCGTACACGATATGCACGTCTCATGCAAGTTGGGAATACCTCCCCTACTCGGCTGTAGCGCCAACATGTGGTTCTACTCACGTTCCACCTGTACCGCCAGGGATAGGATATGCTAATTCGCCGAACTGTTTGTCATATCTGACAGGCATGGGAGGGTTGTATTTAACATTTTCGCTGGAGACGGAGTTTCTTTTTAAACTTTCCCCAACTCCCGCCGATTTCGAGGGTCATTTATTTGCAGCGCAGACTGCACCCTTTCTTTTTGTGATCATCACTTTGACCCATTTTGAGGGCGATCAGTATGGCTACTCAATACGAACTCAACGACATGGCTGCTGCGAAACATCCTCGATCAAACATCGAAGATGCTTCGGTGTCGAGTGATCAGGATCACATGGACAATGCGCAATTGGCAAAGCTTGGAAAGAAATCAGTCCTCAAGGTACGCAGCAACAACTGACCCTCGCGAAACCCAATTGACACGATACAGAGAAACTTTGGAGGCTGGACGATTCTAGGCTTCAGCTGCGCCGTCCTCGTCACCTGGGAGGGAACCCTCATGAACTTCGCCCCCGGCCTCAGCAACGGAGGAAGCGCGGGTCTCATCTACGGCTACATCTTCGTCTGGATAGGCGTTCTCAGCTCCTTCGCCTGTCTGTGCGAACTCGTCTCGATCGCCCCGATGGCTGCTGGCCAGTACCACTGGGTCGCCATGCTTGCGCCTCCACGATACGCGAAATATCTTAGCTACATCACGGGATGGATGAACTTGGCTGGGTGGCAGGGAACGTCTGCTGCTGCGGGATTTCTCACGGCTACGATGATTCAGGGTCTGGTCATCTTTACGACTCCGTCTTATCAGGCGCATACTTGGCATGGTAGCTTGATGATCTGGGCGTGTGTCCTGGTCGCTATCATTATTAACACTGTTGTCAGTGCATTGCTTCCGATCCTGGAGGGGATGATCTTGATTCTACATCTCATCGGCTTCTTTGCTATTCTCATCACCCTTCTTGTCTTTCGAGACAATGATAACGGCACTGAAGTCTTTACTGAATGGCGCAACTCGGGCAATTGGCCTACTCAAGGTCTTTCATGGTTCGTTGGACTGTTGGGCTGTGTCTTCTCATTCACTGGTAAGTCTTGATCTAACTATCGATTGCCCACTCAACTAACGCGCATCAGGTGTCGACTGCTCCTTTCACGTAAGGACCACTACTCTCAATCGATGTCTATGATACTAACCATGTCACAGATGTGTGAAGAAGTCAGAAACCCCTCGCTGATCGTCCCTCGCTCTATCATGGGTAGTATAACCATCAACGGACTTCTCGGCTTTGGTATGGTCATCGCCATGCTTTATTCCGCGACCGACATCGATGCTGCTATCGAGACGCCAACTGGGTACCCCTTCATGGAGATCTTTTACCAAGCCACTGGATCAAAGGGCGGAACCGCCGGAATGGTGTCACTTATCATCGTCATGACCCTGTCTGCCACCGTCGGTGTCATTGCTTCGACATCGCGTATGCTCTGGGCTTTTGCTCGTGATAATGCTCTGCCTTTCTCACCTATCCTCTCAAGGGTAAGCTTAATTATCTCGTCTGTAAGAGCCAACTAACAAATCACAGGTCGAGAGCCGCACCCACATGCCTGTTTGGTCAATCACCGCCACCTGTCTCATTTCTTGCATCATCGGTCTTATCAACCTTGGCTCTTCAGTCGTCTACAACGCCATCGTCTCAGTCGCCGTCTCTGGCCTCTACGCATCATACTTCATGCCCGCCATCCTTCTTCTCTACCGTCGCTGCGATAAGAACTACCAGATCCGAAACATTCACGGCGACGGACAAATTCTCGAATGGGGTCCTTGGCACCTCAAGGGAATGTTTGGCATCATCAACAACACCTTTGCTTGCATGTTCATCACTATCGTCTGGTTCTTCAGCTTGTGGCCCCCTCAAACTCCCGTCGATGCTAAGAGCATGAACTATGCTTCTCTAATGACTGGCGGAATTGGTGTTTTGGCCACCATTTACTATTTCCTTCGTGCCAACAAGGTCTACGTAGGACCTAAGAAGGAGATTTAAATAGACACAATGTGCATGGAGCCTAAAAACATCTGTTGCGAATCTATCATTGTCTATCTAATAGCTCTATAGCAAAAGTTTGTCTAGACTGAGATTATAACATACATCATTTCCATGGCATGATGGTCAATTCGGGCCATAGCTTTATCCAACGCTGAACCTTCTTGTTGTATGTCTCCTCCGTCATGATCAACTGGTTCGGTCGAACTGTGAGTCTGAACATATCCGAGAATCCCCATGGCGCAAAGATATCCCATTCTCCATTCTCTCTCAGTCGGACGCCGATAAGAGCCGTGTTTGTTCCCCAAGTAGTCATAGATGCCTCACTAGAACGGTGTTGAGGGCACGGTTTGCCAAATTTCTTCTCATACCAGAGATGCACTCGTGCCTGATTGCGGATCTCGACCTCAGTAGGGATATCCGCAAAGATCTTCTTGCCCGCCTGAATAACAGCATCTTCGGCCTCCCATGAAAGATCCGAGTCGTCGAAATAGATCAAGTCGTAGTCGTCAATTCCAAGCTCTGGGTCGCGGTCTGTCACGACGTTCCAGACGGTTTGCGTGAGTGCACCAGCGGCGAGGTACCAATTGGGGAGCTTCATTTCAGCCGCGCGCGACAGAACGGTCATGAGTGTTTTGTTGCATTCTATCGCTTGACGGAATCGAGCGGTTTGCTCATTGATTGGCAGAAGAGCAGCGTCCATTTTGTTGGCAGAGTTGAGGTTTGACGGGTTGAGAAAGATGAAAAGTTCACGCTTGATCGCGGCTCAAGGTATGACATGTATGTGCACGTGACATGCATCATGTTGCATCACGTTTAGGCAGCAAACCAAGATGGCCATTGTTGATGAGAAATGAATTGCAAGCTCAAATTATAATATATATATCTAATGCAAGTTATACACTGTTCCCATCTTAAGGTAGGCTGACTAGCAAGTCCCGAAGCTTGGGAAACTTAGGCGAACCCATTCCCGAGACTGGATCCCATCCCTTGGCCGCCTTAAACCCTGCCGTGCCGCAACCAGGATTGGAGCCTTCGGTGATCTATCGATGTTAATGACTTTCTCAAAGCATCACAACACATTATTGACTTACATCAGTAAATACTTCAGGATGCTGGTACAGAATCTGGTTCAAGAAGCCGATTGGTTTCTTTCCCGCCAGCAACCGCTCATCATTGATTCTGTTGATCATAGCCGCAAACATAGGCGTAGCAGCGCTCGTTCCTCCACTGATCGTAGTCTTGCCATCTTGAAGGAAAGTGACATTGGCCCCCAAAAGCGCGACGTCAGGAATAGCGCGTCCAGAAATATTGTATGTCCCCTTGGGGTAGTGAGGGTTGTTAGCCGCGAGATAGCTAGCGACAGCCTTGCGCTGGTAAGTTGGCTGTGCATTCATGTTGCTGAAGCCGCCTAGAATACGTCAGTAACAGTAACAATTAGCGACCTAAGGAGGATACTCACCTCCGGAGTAAAAGTTGTGC
This sequence comes from Fusarium nisikadoi, assembly GCA_013623555.1. Lineage (NCBI taxonomy): Eukaryota > Fungi > Ascomycota > Sordariomycetes > Hypocreales > Nectriaceae > Fusarium > Fusarium nisikadoi. Next base: position 12,833 of record JABFFB010000062.1, read on the forward strand.
TTGGGATCGAAAACAGCAACCTCATTGGTTCTGCTGCCCGTAAAGTTGACCTGTGTCGCTCCAACTGCCGTGACATATGGGCACGATCCGGGGAAAAGGGAATTAAAACCCTCTTTCTTTGCATCATAAGGGTTCACCGTACACTGCGTAGCACCTTGGACGCCACGATCTCCAGCGGCGACAAGAACGCTAACACCACTAAGAGCCAACTTCATCCACTCGTGGCACTGTCGCTGGATGTAATGGCGAGGAAGAGTTTGCTCATCAATCGCAAAAGAGATCGAAACGACGTTTGTGACCTGGTACTTGCCGCACATGGCAGGGCCTTGGAAGCCACCAAAGACAGGGAATGAGGGATCAAGGTCAGGATCGTCACCTCCGTCATACTTGCAGTAGCTTGCATCAACAGCGTCGAGAAAATCATTTGCAATACCGCCCTTGTTGCTATAGGGGGTCTGGAACATCGTAACGGTCTGGGGGTACGCAATTGGATACGACATTTCGATGTCGAGCAACTCTTCGCCTTCGACGGGCTCACCTTCTGCCACGGCGCCGTTGATACTCTTGACTTTAGGCTTTGTTCCCTTGGGGATGAATGGGGCGTGCTTTGCCCAGAATTGGTTGAGATCAGCTGGCTGATACGGGTCGCCGTACCCAAAGAGACCCATGGAGTTATTCTTTGCTGCCTTGGTTCCGAGAGGAACGCCGTAGAGCTCTGGTGTCGCCAGTCAGTAGGAATCGGTGGCTTCTTGCATTTGACTTACTTCGAATACAAGCTGGAGTCCAGCTTTCGCTGCAATTGCGCAGATCATCTGCTACAGGGAGCTTGTATGGTGGTGGAAGGGTATCGATGACAGGCTTGACTGCACGACTGCGCTTGGTTTTGCCAGTCTTTTTAGATGAGGCCAAAGCAATGAACTCAACATCGTCAACAATTGCAGACGGAACTGCATGGTCAGTAGGTTCGAGGCGAAGTTCACCAGTCGCGTCGTTATGCAAAACATGAACGCCAGCTCCGAGCATCTTCCCAAGCTGCTTGACCGGAGCTGAGAACTCTAGGACAGCAGCTGCCTTCTTAAGATGCACAGAAGATAAGTCGATACCCGCATCTTCAAGCCAACGTAGAACTTTCCGTTGAGAAGTTTCGCTGGGTTTGAAGAAATCTTGCTACAAGATTGTCAGGTGAGAGAAACTCTAAAGCAGATTGAATGAAACGTACGACTTCCCTGAGCTCAAGATAGTGCCCGAACTTCTCTGAACTAGGATCCGAAATTTCCATCAACAAAGCCTCAGCTTCAGCAAGCTTAGGCTGATGGAACGCGACGGCAGCGCGAACCACTTCGTCCCCAGACACGGCTTTCCATTGCGATTGAGGAAGCGCACTGACTATCTGTGCGCTCAGGAGCGAGATGAATGCCGCGTAGCAATGCATTGTGATATGAACTCGCAGCAACTCGCAGTTTTCACGAAGATCGTCTAGATACAAACTTCTAGAAGTCGAGAATTCTTGGCAGGTCAAGAATCATGAAAGTAAAGGGGAAACATTTTTGTAGTTCGGTGAAATCGGCTAGAACGGTCGGGCCCAATTCCTGGGTTTCAAAAGCTCGTATTGGAGCCGGAACTAATTTTAGATGGCTCTCGTGATCGTAAAAAGCATAGCGTTGAGGTTAACAGGCTAGTTAACCTATAGCGTCCGCAAATGGAAAGATCAGTTAAGTTTTCTCTGCTATCGCCTCGTATTTCTTCACCGTCCTTACTTAAGTCGAAGTCAATGCGTGATTCATTTTAGACCGGCAATCATAACCAGTTGCAGTGTAGATATAAGATTAGCCCATTTGCTCAAAAAGATAAAGGCTGGAACATTCGTACATTCTTCTTAGTCTGTTTATCGACATTATACCATAAACTCCTCTTGAATCTGACCTTAGATAATCGACTAACTTATTAAATCTACTGCAGAATAAGGCAAGGCAACGGATTAATATTCGGTGGGCTCAGATAAAACTTCAAATCCACCTAACCATCGCTGCAGACCCAACTTGACGAGCCGCCACTGCAATGCGACACCAGACTGACCTCGCGAACTCTCTCTGGGCTTTGCATGTCGATCTGTAAAATGTTCCTATTTACGCTCGGCCCTTTCTGTGCCGAGATTTCCAGAATGCTTCTGCAATGCCCCCAACAGACAAGGTTACACGTGGGGAAGCTGGTCTTCCTATTAGCCTAATATGCGGATATAGTATATTCATTGTATACGCTATGTCAATAATCCATTTTCCACATGCTGTCCAAAAGACTTCCACTCAATTAGCTGTACTGGTCGGAATTAAGGCCAGGTAATGGCTCGGACAGCAGCCAACTGTTCAGCGATCTTCTTGGCCAAGATTTGGTGAAATCCTTGTGTTGGATGAGCGCCGTCGATATACATGTACTCTGACGCATTGTATTCACAGTTGTCAGACTTGAAGTCCGGCGTAATAGTACCACTATTGCCTATTAGTGGAAATCATCGCAAAATGTCCAGTAGGCTGTCTTACCTCTTGTACTCTGCACAGAATCCTGTACTCTTGTACACCGCGGTCTCTTGAAATTGAGTCGGATCTTCGGTAACAGCAGTGATCAATGGAGTAATGTCAAACAGGAAAAAGGTGCTGTGTGACAATTTGCGGTCGAGCTGTTTCAAGAGTTTGTGGAGCTGCTTGTTCCAATTTTCAGATGCTGCCTTGAGAGCTGGTGCAATGGGCTTTGGAACGTTGTTTGGGAAAAGAGACTGCGGCAGCGTCGAGATGAACAGAAACTGACGAGCGCCGTGGCTGTACAGTTCGGCAGTAAGTTCGCTGAGACGCGCCATAATCTTGATGACGGTCTCATCCTGGTCAGCATCATTGATGGTGCGGTATATATCGTTGATGCCGATAAATACTGTATATAGCGTATGCTGTGGCAGAAAGAAGTTTGGCTCCTGTTGTTGTAAATAGGCGTCAAATCGATTGAGCTGGGTGACTACGTCACTTGGCCCAGTCTTCACAATATTGACATCAGTGACAGCACCACCGACAGCCATATTATACAGCAACACGGACGACTGGTTGTACTGCGCAGTCAAGTACATTGGCCACACTTTGCCATTGGAGCTTGTTTTGCCGGTATTTCCGAATGGGTTAGAGATTGAAGGCTGGACTCCAGAGGTATTGAATCGAGTGTCAGTCCATGAATCACCGCTAATTACATAGTCAGACTTATTACAACTACAAATAGCGGACCGTTAATGAACTTACAAAGATACAATTTTATCAATCCTCGAAAAGTCAAACTTCTGAGAATGTTTATCCAATGAAGGCGCTGCCGCGATAGTATGCAACATCCCAGCAAGGGAGACCAAACCGAGAAGCTTCATTTTGGAAGGAGAAGTAACAAAAAAGAGACAATAGACAATACCTAGGTGTCTGGAAAACCCGGGGTTCTGTAGGACTTAAAATAGGAAGCCAATTCTTGAATCTCGGTGGTCGATCCCCCGAAGACCAGATTGGCATCTTTCCAGAATGCGGAACATTTTGGGGGTGAATGGTGCTAACCCTATATGCTGGCTATGGGCATACTAATGCATGAGGTACCATGCGTTTGGGTTTGTCTATAATAAGGATATTTATATTGAAGCACAGTAGCTGGAAGTTCATATTCGCCTTACAGCAATATACAACACCTGGACCATCAATTCGAGGCCTCTGGGACACTCCTGCCTACCAAATAAAGTGCCCTGAGTCCCTGGCTAAGGCAAAATGTTAGTGGGAAGCTTAGTTGGAGTAGGCGGAGTCTAGCGGGGAGCAATGCCGGGCCAAAGGAATCAACAGTGAAGGCTATCTCAACTCAATCTGAGTCTCAACTCATTGTCATGATGTTCAGTATCCCGAATAGGCAGAGATTAGATAAAGACCACCTTTGAGATCCACGAAAACTAAAGGTTACACGATCATCAACGTCTCTGATAACTCACTCCGATAGGCTCCATGACAACGGTTATTGGCCCCGCCAACACTGATAAGCCGTCACGAGACCCTCTCCGTGGTAGAGTGCGGGGTAACTGTCGGTCTGCCCCGAACGGAGTCGACCGCTCTTTGATCCCATATCGGGAAGGTTTCCGCCTCACTATATCCTTCTATCCCTTCTTTGTTTCTTCCATCTACCAACAACATACATCACAACAATGCCTTCAACTTCGATCTATCAGTCTGTTATTTATCCCGGCAACCACGAAAAGTTGGACAAGCCCAAGGATACACAGAATTTCATCGACAACAAACTCGTCTCTTCAAAGACGTCGTCATGGATCGAAGTTCATGACCCTGCGACGAACAATGTCATCACGCGTGTCCCTGAGAGCACCAACGATGAACTCCAAGAAGCAGTGAAGTCAGCTAAGGCTGCGTTTCCTGGATGGAAGAGGACGAGCATCATCAAGCGTCAGCAGATAATGTTCAAGTTGACGCATCTGATCCGCGAGCATATGGATAATCTTGCTACAAGCATTGTCACGGAGCAGGGAAAGACTTTTGCCGATGCCAAGGGCGATGTTCTTCGCGGACTGCAGGTTTGCGAGACAGCTTGTGGAATCACTACTCAGCTCGGTGGTGAAGTCCTCGAGGTTGCCAAGGACATGGAAACACGCTCCTATCGAAACCCATTGGGCGTTGTTGCAGCCATCTGCCCCTTCAACTTTCCTGCCATGATCCCCTTGTGGTCTCTTCCTGTAGCGACCGTCACTGGAAACTGCATAATCGTCAAGCCATCGGAACGTGATCCCGGCGCTGCTATGATGATTGCTGAGCTGTGCCGAGAGGCCGGCTTTCCACCAGGTGTCGTCAATGTCGTCCATGGATCAAAGGATACAGTCAACTTCCTCCTTGACGAGCCTGAGATTCAGGCTATTTCTTTCGTGGGATCCAACAAGGCTGGAGAGTATATCTACCAACGAGGATCAGCAAACGGAAAACGCGTGCAAGCAAACCTTGGAGCAAAGAACCATGCTCTTCTGAGTCCAGACGCTAACAAGGATCATGCCCTTGATTCGATTGCTGGAGCTGCTTTTGGTGCCGCTGGACAGCGATGTATGGCTCTGAGCGTGTTGGTAACCCTGGGAGACGCGAAGCAATGGTTGCCTGATCTTGTCGCTAAGGCGAAGAACCACATCGCGGGAAGTGGCTTCGACTCAAAGTCGGATTTCGGTCCTTTGATCACTCCCCAGAGTCGCGATCGCTGTAATGCTCTCATCACAAGCGCCGAGAAGGAGGGTGCTAAGATTCTTCTTGACGGTCGGGGATATAAGCCGGAGGGTTTCCCTGATGGCAACTGGGTGAGTTCACCGTGTATCATATATGATTGACTCGCTAACATAGTACAGGTCGGCCCTACAGTAATCTCCGGCGTCCGCCCCGACATGGAATGCTACAAGGAAGAGATCTTCGGCCCCGTCCTCCTCTGCATGGAAGAAGAAACGCTCAAAGACGGCATTGATCTCATCAACTCCAATGCTTGGGGTAACGGAGCCGTCATCTTCACAAACTCGGGAGCCAAGGCATCTCTCTTCCAACAAGAAATCGACGCTGGACAAGTTGGCATCAACGTGCCGATCCCCGTTCCTCTGCCCATGTTCTCTTTCACAGGAAACAAGCGCAGTGTGGCAGGAACTGGCCTTGCCAACTTTTATGGAAAGGATGGATTGAGGTTCTATACGCAGTGGAAGACAGTTACTTCGCTTTGGAGGGCGGATGAGGCGAGCACGGGAGAGAAGTTGACGAGCATGCCTACTAATTCTTAGATGTAGGGTTAGGTGGTTTACTTGGGCAGACAGTGATTAGCTAGACTTTAATCAAATGTTTCCCAGGAAATGGATGTGTCATTTTTCATGCGCAGGTTCGAAGTCAGCAACGAATGCTGGGAGCCTGGAGAGCTGAAAATACCCCTGTCTGTGGCTGCATGCTCATAGCGAAGCATTGGCTCAGAACATCTGTCAGTGCAGGGATAAATTGAGGCCATCTTGTCAGCAACCGCAATCCCCTCAATGAAATTCCTCCGTTTCCTTCACAACATCACGAGCTTGGTCGATCTGCTTAAATTCTATTCTGCGTGGCTACTCTAGGGCCAGCAATATGGTTCTAAATGACCCTCTGGATCCGTTCCAACGTCGGTTTGTTGTAGATAAAATCTCATCTTCACACTCAATTCAATCGCAGCTTATCGGCGCCATCCATGGATCTATGGCTGGGCGAACGGTGAAGCCAGCTACGCTGTTGGTCTTTTCATTCAAGTTCATAGCTCACAGGAGAAACGTCCGGATTAAGTCAGTAAACATCACGATCGAATTCTATGGAGATAATAGTCAACCCACTCTTTCTGCAGTGGAGCCTAATGGCAAGCACGAATTTGTAAGTTTGTCCCCAGCGTGTCCCCGCCTCTGATGTCGAAGTTCTTATCCCCCGAAGCTCGAGAATATCATCAACGAGACAGGAGGGGCCATCGGTGAAGTAGCCGTTGGTGATGGATTCCTTCAAGCGGGCATTGGTGATGGGCTTGGCCTGAACTTTGAGCAAACATTCACAGCACAGAGAAGGTCCATTATCACGCTCACTGGCCATCAATCCCCCAAAGGAAAAGTTGGAGGTGCACCAAACATCGCGAATTGGACCATTACGGAGGATCCGATTGTCAAAGCAGGTGTTCCGTCGTATCTGAAAACAGCTATTTTACTTGAGCGAACAGCCGACGAGATTTTCAAAGCCGACTTCAATGTTAAGGCTGATGTTTCAGGGTTCTCATTCCGAAATTTACAAGATGGCCTGCTAGAGAGTGAAGATGACCCTGTGATCTTTGATCCTGGTGCAAACCCTCTAATACCCAACGACCTAGCAGGCGTGAACTTGGATGAGCTTGGATCAATTGATCTCTCCCGTCTTTACGAAGTGCACAACGTTCTTGACTACGATGACATTCGGTTACGTGAACGTAAACCTATTGGCCAGACTGTCAGAGATCTTTTCCAAAGGGATCAAGCAGTGGACGACAAGAGTGAATCATGGTTTATTGATCTCTGGGACAACAATACCACTGCTGATGCGCGACACGTATTGCCTAAGTCATTGGATCGAGGGGAGTTGGGAAAGTACTTTTCCTGGACATTGGAGACACCTGTATGACATTGATCCATTCCGATAGTAGACCTTTGGTACTGATGTTATTAGGATAATGACGCCCCGGCACCAGTCGCACAAACGGATCGAGAGGGACAACAGGCCCAGCAACAGCCGAGGCATACTCACTTCTGCAACTTGATGTATATCCTCTACAGTTATATTTAACCCCCCGGGCACTGACAATACAATTTAGTGCAAGGCAGTCAAGTGAGAATGAACTGACGACCTTCAACAAGTTGGAAAGTCTCCTCAACGAACCTCCTGTCGCGCTGCTGTCAGACTTTTTCGAGCTCCCGGACGACTTCGAAATTTCTCGACGTCATGACCGTGGAGGTTGCCAAGCGTTCAGTAGCGAGGACGGCAACAAAGCGTTCCAACGTGAGCAATCCTCTAAAGCATCATGTCGCGAACTATCGCTCATCTAAGATCCAGTATACATCATCCAGACGCCATTCTACAGTACGGGCTTCTGGTCATTACTTCTCTACTCCATGATCGATAGGGATGCTGCAGGAGCCTCCAGCAAACTATCTGGTGTCATCCAAGCTGATGCTGGCGTTGATCTAAAAAGGATCTTCTGCGACGTGCGTGACCTTGTTGCCAGACACGGCCACCATCGAACTCTGTTACCGGTACAGTTATTCAGGTCCCACTACGAAGCTACTTTGTCGGCTTTCAACTCTATTCAGAATGATGTTGGAATGGTGGATGAAGAGCTCCTACGGCAGTTCAAAGAAGAGGGCAAGCTAGATGATGCAAGTAGGCTATATCGGAGATTGAGTATGACATTGCACAAGTGTAGCATGAACCTTGCCGAACTTGGTCGAAGACGAAAGTTTGAAGAGGAGCTTGGTAGCCGACTGCTGCAGGATTTGAAGAACGATAGTAAGCTGAGGGTCGTGGTGGAGATATACTCCAGGATGTCTCAGAGTCGCGACTCGGACATTGAGAGTCTACCTGGAAAAATTGAGAGTCAGCGAAATGTTGTAAGTGTCACCGCCAATGCTCTTATGTCCAGTTACTGAGTCACAGTGGCAGCTATTCAATTTGATCACGCAGCATGATAGCTATCTACAAGCTAAGCTGGCTAGAGAATCACTCCGAGACTCCAAGGCTATGAAGACGCTCTCTATCCTCACGATTCTTTTCCTACCTGGAGCTTTCATCGCCACCATCTTCTCTACTAACATGTTTGACTTTAAATCCAAGGATCAGCAAGTGAGGATCTACTTTGCAATTATCATCCCTCTAACCGCTGTCTTGATGATCTGCTGGGCTCTTTGGTTGAAGAATACACCAGAGAGAGCTGATGAAGAATCCGCGCGCCACAACCAACCAGCGGTTGCTATGAACTGGCTAAAAGGAAGCAAGGCAGATTGATAGGAAAGCATGCGATGTGCCAGAAATACTCTTATTAATAGACCCCTACATACACGCTAGAATCCTGCTCTCGGTGTGACTGTCCAACTCTGAGCCTCGAATAACAAATCTCCACTCTTGCGCAAAGCCTCCAGATCTACGAAGACTCTTAAACCAACTTGGCCTGACTCTAAGCCATGGACGCGGAATAGGATATAGACCTTGCGACGCTGCGTAGCAGTGTTCACGGTTTCACCAAATGACTGCATCTGGGATTGTGTCAGTAGGCATATCTGAAAACAAGGGACTGAAGATTTTACCCGTGCATATTGATGTTTGCTCATGTAAAATGGCGTGTCGAGACGGCCTGATGTTGTGGTCTTGACTTCGATATAGTACTCCGGCCGCTCTTTTCTCCAGCTCTCCTCAAGATAGCCCTTGTCGATCAAGTAGCTGGTGAATGTTCCTGTCACGTCATCAAAGAACAGGTCCCCTTGCTCTGTCCCGTACCAATTACCAAGAGAGTTATAGTCAGGGTGTACGCTGGCATGGTGTCTAACAGTACTTTGCCAGTTATCTCTAGACCACCCGGGTAGAGCATTGGGAATGGTTGAAAGCAACTCAAAGACCTGCAATTCCTTTTTAGCGACGAAGTACCATTGTATAAGATAAGGAACTTACATATAACTCGCCAGCGGCACCAACCATTCGCTGCCACTCTGTCTGGTCTCCTACATAGAATCTGAAAAGTCCAGACCGAGCTGTACTCTCTGCAAGACTTTGTGAAATTGCAGTCATATCAAAGACCGAATTCTTGTGTGGAAACATCGAGATGCGCGCGACATTGACAGCTTGAATAAGCAGGGCCTGATAGGGAGTAGTGGCGTCACGGATTACCTGGGCCGCACTTACAGCAGGGACAGGAGATCTGATAACTGAGTGGGCGGGTGATGGGGAAGGAGACGGGGCAGCGTTGTCTCGTCGCCTTTCTGGTGTACGAGGAGGCTCTGGTGTATCATTTGACAATGCGCCAGTCTCGGATATACCATAATGTTGAAGGATACGACCCACGTTGGAGGGCTTAGCTCTAAGGACACTGGCGACAATCATCACAGCTTCTGGATTGACACCACGTACTGGACAATCCAGGAGCTGAGCCGCTAGCATCCGCGGAAATTCAGTGGCCATGCAGAAATCGCGGTCTTCATCGTCTTGCGGGATGTAGAACTGCCATTTGGAGAATAGAGCCAATTGGAAGTGCATTACACTTCTAGCCAGCGGCACTGTAATAGTCTTGAAGCCATGATACCAGGTTATACTTGACTTGATGTTTGGATGGCGGAACACTTGTACCTTGCGTATCGTGTCTTGTAAGGTGTAGCTGCGTACCGTGGGTTGACCGTTACTGAAGTGGGCAGCAATCCTGTTTGGCCTTATTAGCTTATCGAGAACTTGATTGAGTAAGTTGTTTGACGAACATGACAAGTGCAGCAGCTTTACCAGCTATGTCTTGCGTTAGAGCATTATCCTCAACGCCCTGAGATCCGTCAACAGATGTCTTCTCCGTTACTGTCTTGGAGAGGTAGCGTTCAGTCAAGCCCAACCACTCGATAACAGGCTTCAGACGGTGGACTTCCTCAACAGAAAAGTCGAGAAGGTAGGCCTTGTCCTTCAATGCAGACGCGTAAATAGGTTGGTCATTGATATAAAATCCTCCCATGGCTGATAGGAGCTGAACTTCGCCAGACGGCACCTTGACAGGGAAGACTCGACAAACCCTTATCTTATCCGCAAACGCACTTGATGATCCTCGGTTAGCAGTTAAGCTATCGAGCAGTGACCAGAGGAGTCTCTTGATCTCTGGAACGGGTTGCACAGTGTTCCCGACATTCAGAAGATGCTGATAGACAAGCGAAGCACTCATCTTGGGAACATCGAGGAAGGATAGGAAAAGGGGTGAAAGATCCGCGTAAACTGCTCCCAGAGCGATCTCATCCTTGCTGGCTCCCTCGCTAGACCAGACACATTCGGAGACTTTGAACCATCTCTTGGTCCCCTTGCAAGGTAAATAAATGAGGGAGGACTGCCGGAAGGTTTGCCTACAACTTCGTCAGTACTAAGTCTTGAAGAAATGGGCTACAGGTACTAGCACTTACTTGATCAGAAGCGCGTTAATCTCATTGAGCTTATCCGTCTGCGTCTGAAGGACCGTATAAAGCTCTTTGACCACCACCGAGTAGTCTTTCGTCTGATCCAACGATCGAGATAGGTGCCCAAGCTCACTGAGTACATCATGTTGGGTCATGTCTCGAATGCCGAGCGTTTGGGTGAAGAAACCTTCCAGCTTCTCGCGATCTTCAGGCCCGATTCCTTCCAACACAGAGGACCATAATGACTGCAGGGGATTGTAGACATTAATACCCTTAGGTGCAGTCCATAAGCATGCGGACTTGCTAACCCAGCGAGCAGGCTTTTTTGAATCAGAGGACCTGAGAGGTGTGCAGAGGATGCATTTTCTGTCGTTGAAGAAGTTTCTGTTATGGTTAGCCTGCGTTCTTGGCGAATGGGACCTGTAACTTGCCTGATCTGTGTCTGCACCGAGAACATACCACTCAGGGATCCAACAGGAATCTGAGATTCGAGCTTAAGATACAAACAAATTACAGCTTGTGAAACATCGCTTGTAATCTCCGTAACAGTCTTGGAGATAGAGCCGAGCATCGCCAGAGTGAAACTGGTCCCGTCTTCCGTCCCAATCCCGCAATGCTCTGCTAAGGCGAGCCATGCGGGAATTTCATCGTCTTTCATCGGCTCGTCAAGCTTGAGGAACGGCATGCTCTCCACTGGTGCAAAGCATTTCTGACAGGTCTCCACCAATTTCGGCAGCGGAAGGAAGGTCTCCTCTAAAGGATGTCTCACACCATCGGTGCAGAGAAACTCCATTCGTTTCATAAGTGCAGTCCCCTTCCTATCATCAACCCACTGCTTCTTAACCTCTGGCTTTTGAAAGTTCAGCATGAGTCTGTGAAGCGTAAGACCAGGCCACGCTTTGACGAGATATTGGTACTCCTGTGAGTAAGTCTTGTCTGCTTCTGCAGGCGGATCTCGAACAGAGAACAGTTGGATCTTTTCTTCGCAGTACATGATGTGATAGAGCCACTGGGTCCATGATTTCTCATTGTCAGCTGATGGGCTTGGCGGATCCTCAAGGTAGGCCGGGTGCAGGAGAGATACGTCTGGTGGCTCAAGTCCCTCTGGGAATGGAGGATTGAGAATTTTCCCTGGGGCTACAGGTCCTGCGCCAGGGAGGTAGACATACTCGTGTTTTGGGCGCTTGATTCGCAGCTTGTGGTCAAAAACGACCATGATCTCTTGCTCTTCCTTATTGATGAAGCCCTTCGGCTCCATCCGATAGAGAAAAACAAGATGGTCTCTGGACTTGGCCACGTCGAGCTTAGCCACCTGAACGGGATCCTTATACATGTTTGTGATCTTTTCTCGGATTTGCTGAAAAGTAAGGGTCTTTGGGACAAAGAGCTCATAAAGCTTGCGACAATCCGGATTCGCCGCGGCGGCTGGTAGTAGCATTGGGAAATCCAGATCTCCGGGGATCGGAATGCCTTCAATCAAGTTGTCATAGAAGTCGCATTTGGTTCCGTTGATAATGGGCTGTTTCAAAGCCCCCGAGACAAGGGGAATAAGATGTATGCCGAGAATTGCAGTCTTCCAACCGTCTTGTGTATCATTCCACAGCTTTAGAATGAGATGCGCCAGTCTAGCATGCCAATCTTCATCTCGATCCTCAAAGGTTCTTGTCCTCCAATCACTAGTCTTTGTGAATGCCTCCAACCTTGATATCATCGCCCAGTTGGGCATGTAAGTCAATCCATACTGACTAAGAATATCGAGGTCCTGGGATTCGTATCCCGAAGACAGATACATCTCTTGCTCCAGATCCGGCAAAAGCGGTGCGCCATACTGGTCCAACTGATCGGCGGAAAGACGCTTGAGCAGGGCTATCTTTGAGACACTGCCAAACTTCTGGCTTCTTGGGCGCAAAAGTGGTACTTCGGATATTTGTGATCGCAAAGTGTTGTCGAACAGGAGCCAAAATGAATCAATACTATTTCGAGTGACCTGGGGGAGGAAACGCATCCACTTGTGTTCTAAGCCAGGCTTCTTACAGAGGTCTTGGACTGCTGTTACGATCGCGTCCGCAACTGCCTTCTTGATACGAATGTTTCTGTCCGAAAAAGTAACAAACTTTTGTCTTGTAGCGTCGGTGACAAAGTCAGAGTGAACAAGAAACTAGTCGTATTGATTAGCAGGGTACCGAAACCTTGGGGACAGACATACTTACGCTTAACCCACTCTCAGAGACTGGCATGAAGGCAAATGCTTTCTGTATCTCGACAATAGGTTCGCCTTTCTCATTAACAGGGAACGCTAGTACAACTTCTGCGCTGGAAGTGTTTCCCGAGGATTCCGGAGCAGGTCTTCGGTTCGGGTTGGTAGGCAAATCTGCTACTGTTGATTTGTAGACGAGATAGCGATTCCATGTCTTGAACTGACTCGGACCGAGCTTTTTCGTCGCTGCGATTCGAGTCCCAGAACCGAATAAATCTCTGTCAAGAAGGACGTCCTTCGACCGCTGAACTTTGTTGTCGTCACCCAGTACCGTAATTTTCAACGATCGTAGGTTTCTCATGAAGAGGAGCACACTGTCCGGCGTATCCCAGAGTTGGCTGATGAAGTTACTCCGTAAAGTTTCTCTGTTCTGATCCTTTAGAAACAAGACGATCCTTGTCCGGTTTCCAAAGAGGCCACCATAAGCTTCATGCTCCCTCACATGATCAGGAAGAACAGGTGGCTCGGTCCAGTGAGGTCTAGCCATTCCAATGCCAGAATCTCCGTCCTCATGATGTAGATAGAATGAAAAAGGACCAGATTCTATCTGAACCTTGGAAGCGATGGTGAAAACAGACTTGAAACCTACGTCTGGCTGCCCGATGTAGCCAGCCATGCCAGCCTTGGTGGTCTTGCCGAAATCGCAAAGAGCTTTGACGTTGCTCTCTGTAAAGCCGTCCTCGTTGCTGCCGATAACCACCATATCTGGAGTCACGATGAACTGGACGCCTGGATTCGCGCATGCGGCCTTTGCGCGGGTGTATTGATTGTCGTCCGCATTCTGGAGCAGCTCGAACGCGACATTGATGTTCCCCGCAGCCAACTTCTGTACAGCCCTAGAAAGAGGTTAGATAATGGAAGTATCTGGTCGCGACGACTTACTCTGTAGCGGCGGCATGAGATGTAGAATTGCTCTTCAGAGCTTCCTCTACTACCCTTCGTATATCGGGTGGCATCGCATCCAACTTTGCCGCTTCGATGTAGCCATGGCCGACAGCGATCTTCTCTATAAGCTGCTGTGCTTCGTCACGGGCTTGAGACCCAAAAATGACGCTCATTGCATGCGTTTGCAGAGCTATACTTGAGATAAAATGGTGGAAGAAAGTCAAGGCTGTGGAGTGCGGGAACTAAGATTTAGTTGGGTGCCTCCGCGCATGGTCATCCGAATCAAACCATCTCCCGTCTGCCTTGACAGCCCTCAAGCAACTTCATAGCCTAAGGCAGAGTGAACTCACAACCGTTGTGATAGCCTATTGAGGCGCAGTAGTGTATTGCTCCAGATAGGTTAGTGTAAAGCAGGGATGTTTTCAGCTCTCGTTCAATTCCCAGGGTCTGTAACAGCCACTTTCTGCAGGAGTCTGCTCTAGACTCTGGGCGAGGAGTTCACACTGGTTCAATTCGAGGATCGGCATTACGGCATGTATCATGAGCGCGTAGCGGGCTCATCTTATTGGTACTGATTCTTAAGGCAATTCATCGTTATCGTAGTTAAGCAACTAGCTTCGGGACCGTTCCCGTGACCGTTGAATTGTTAGTGGGATTAAAGATCCTCCACTTGCCGATTCAACTTTCAATCAGCAAAAGAGCGCCCTAAATGGGGTTTACTCGTTCCAATAGTGTCAGGCTAATCCCGTGCAACAGCAACGGCTACAGGCCCAGACTAAGGTACTCTAATATTCCGCATCCGCGATAGTGCTTCACTTTGCATTTTGAGGCTTTGGCTGGCCAATCGAGAACAGATGTAGTTGTCTTGGGTAGTCTAGTTTCCTTTTGATAACACGTGGTATTGTCGGCCTTATTAGCTTAATTCTTTGCCTTTTTCTTGATAAATCAGAGACGTTCCTTCATTAATACTCCTTCTCCATTGCCCGGACCCGCATCAGAGTATCTCTCAGCCAATCCTTCCAAAATGTCGACTACGCGTCTCAGACGACTTGCCAAAGAATGTCAAGATTTTTCGCAAACCAGTTATAAACTACATCCATATGACGGAGGAGATTTGAGTCATCTCCAAGCTTCTCTGCCAATTCCCCCAGATACACCATACACCGGAGGTACTTACACCATCAATATAGAGGCCCCTGACAACTATCCATTTGAGAAGCCGGTAATGAAATTTGATCAAAGAATATATCATCCAAATTTCCATCCTGAAACGGTATGATGTCACATAACGCAGCGCATATAAAAGAGTCTTAGAGAGCAATGAAACTGACGATACTAGGGTGAGATTGCACCAGGTGCTCTTGGCTCATGGGATCCAGCCAATACTATCAAATCAGCCTTGGACACAGTAGTCAAGCTACTTCAGCAACCTGACCCAGGTTACCCTCTCAATGGAGAAGCAGACTCGCAGTTCAAGGAGACCCCATCTCTCTTCAGAGAAAGGGCTCAGGAATGGGCCGTAAAGTACGCAGGAGCTCCGTCTACGGAAACTGATAGGTTCGTTTCTTAATCGCCTTTTCCTATCATTCCATGAATCGCACCACTAACTACCAGTAGTGCTAGTTACGGAGGGTACAATCGCAGTCTCATCGATCAATTTGTCACTCTAGGATATGATAAAGACGCTGTCGTCAAAGCATTCGAATTTGTTGGAGTTGATCGCAATAATGGCCAAGACTATACTCTTGAGGAAGCTTATCAAGGCGATATTCTGGCAAGGTTGTCAGATGCCTGACAGTAGCCCCATATCTTCATTCGGAAGGAACGGCAGCCGGGTTAACGGCATCAAGCTGCGGCTTATAGTTTACAGGCGGCCAGCTCCTGTACAGCTTGCCACGATGCAGGATACGGGAATGTAAGATATATTTACATTCACAGAGACTAAACATCTTAGTTTTCTCTCCGGCTTAACGTTGCTTGACTTTATAATGACAGTTCTCAAGAATATAAACAACTATAATGTCCTTGTTTTCGCACGGTTGGCCATTGTGAGCCTAGCTGAGCTCAATCAAACACCAGAATGCTTGAGCCCTAGCTATGATTTATCTATACTGAAGAGGTCAAGTGGCTGAAGGATACGGATAATCTCCTTCACATAATGCACTGGTCCCGTATTTAACCACCAGAGTGCCGTTTTAAGTTCAACTTGGAATAAGATTCGAAATCGTCAGGGCCTGAACATCGCCTTACTCTATCATTCCAGACCGCAATTCCTAACAATGTCAGGCTGGTAAAATCAGTCTGATCCCTGAAAGGCTCTTTTGTTGAGTTTCTCTGTTTCTCTCTCTGAGAATGAAGCAAATTGAATTGAACAGACGTCGACAAATCTCCCAGGACGCGGTGTATGTTATTCTTCCGGACTGTCGATTGTCTATTTGATTGGCTGAGCCATGATATAGAGAAAGTGCCTGTTTAAATTTATCGCTGAGCCTGCATTCACCGACTCAAGTACTTTATGGCAGTAAAAAGTAACTTCCTCGGCTAAAGGTATACTTCGTGTTAGGAGATTACAGCTATATAAGTAAGTTCAGTACTCAGAAGCTAGTGAGGGGCAGGTAGCCAGGTCCAAACACCTTTGACAGTAACATTACATAGTGCAGAATACACAAGCCTATTTAAGTTATTAAATAGAACGCTAGCGCCTGTTTATATAATTAATACACCTATTAATACTTTCTGCTATTTATATTACTAACTCGTCAGTAGAAACTCTTACTATAGCATCCTATACCTAGCTGCCCAAGCTGCTCACCGCACTGCAGACATTACAGGTCTTAAATATTAGTCGGCATTAAGTTGCTGTGTACATAATAGTTTTAAAGTGTATTCTACTTGCAAGTGGGTCAACTAATGCTCTGATTATCACTTAATTAAACCTTCTGGCTAGCTTCTCGTACTGATACACCAGACATGACTCACTACTGCTAGGTTTGTGAAACCGCTGATAGACCCAAGTGGCCAGGCTATGTGGGGAAAGTGGGCAAATTCCGTTAAATGCCGTGAACTTTAAATCGGACAACAACCACCAGGCGGTCTAGAGGATACGAGCTTTTCTGGCTCTGTAGCTTTCTCTTACATAGTATATAAGCACAAGAAGAGGTCCTCGTTGACGTGATCCTCTTCATTGTTCAGTATCATCCTTTTACATCAGTCAGCATCATGAAGTTCACCTCCTCCCTCTTTCTCATTGCCAACATGGCTGCTGGAGCTCTTGCTCTCAGTGGAGATGGCGCCGCGTGTCAGTTGAACACAGACTGTCTCAGTGGATACTGCTACCCCCATAAGGGCTCAAACAACTACGTATGCTGGGGCCAGCGTCGTAAGGGAGGTCAGTATAATCTTGGCATCTACTGTCAACTTCACAATAAGAAGCTACTAACACGAATTACTTCTGCCAGACTATTGCGGCCTCAACTATAGCGGAACAGTGTGCAACGCCGGACTGAAATGTGTTTCTGACGGAGGTAAGTTGCGTTCATGTGCTATATATAGCCTTCCTGCGATACAAGATAAGCTGTAGTAGATGCTAATCCTGATATAGGAAGCTCCTTCGTTGGCAAGTGCACTTAAAGGCGGCTAGAAGATCGTATCTAGATGGGTTATCTGTTAAAAAGATAGGGAGCCCTGGTCGGTCTAGCTTATCTGACGGGGATCACATGCTCGTTATGTATATATAGCGCAGCCGCTTCCCCCTTCTTATGATAGAATCAAGGCTCTTTTAACCCTCTCTTATGTGACCCTCTGATGTGCGTGCCACATTAGCATTAGTAATGTATATAATCCCCTCTCTTGTCATTCTTACACTTCTGCGGGGTTGCATTTGGTGGCGGAAAAACATTTGCACTGTCACGCAGGTGACGTGCCTCCACCTCCACACCGGACTCTTATTGACTGTTTGCTGATGATGATTGACTGCATTGAACTTTATTTGCGCCTATATTCACTGGTAAACATCAACAAACATCATCAATGGGTGATGCGTAATTGTGTCACGCCAACACGTGACCCCAGCAACGTGATTTGAGCCTCCAAAACAAAGTCAAAACTTTCTTTTCGTGTCCCCTCATTATGGTCAGTCATATCATCGTTGCAACACTCTCACTTTGTGCGAACTGCGGCCGCCCCGAACGTGACGATGGTGTCGCAAAACTTGTATCTCTCTTACAAGAGGGACACAAAATACCTGTTGTACTGGATGATCAACGTGTCCAATCGTCTGCTCAGGTCCACTGATGGAGAAGCTCAATCAGCCGCCTCTGTCAACACGACAGGTCAAACCACAGTCAGTGACCTGATTTGCATGTCGACGCTCATTTCTCAGCACAAAGAGCCCGTTCCGAATGTAATTTATCGACTTTTCGGATCCATCATCCAGGCGAGATCCCTCGTTAGCACTACGTTTCAGGAGCTTATGGGGCCCGATTCGGACGACGAGCTCAAACGGAGTAACGAAAGTCACAGACATTTCATAAACACCCTTCGCAGTGCCTTCAAGATTCTTGGCGGTGAGGAGTGGAAGAAGACGAGCGCTACGACCAGCGACGATACCGAGGACGTTGAACAGATCCTGTTCGCCAACAAATTCCAGCAGTTGAGCGTCGACAAAGAAGGAGAGTCGAGCGATGAAGAGGATGATGTCGCTCAACCCCAATCACCAGTCGCTGCACGAAAGGTCTCACGAAAGCCAAAGGGGAAGGGCAAAAAGGCGAGGAAATACAAGAAGCCAAAGAAGGGAAAGAAGCAAGACATCAAAGACCCCGCGGCCGATGAAATACCAATTGAGAGCATTCGCATCATCGAGGATAGCGGCGAGGTCGGCCTTGTCACAGACTATCTACTCGCAGTCTACTCAACTGTCAAAGAATGGGCCGAGCTCCGAGCCTACACTCAAAGTCTCTGGAAGGAGGTCGCATACGAAGGTCTCAACAGCGCTGTCGCAGGAGCTGTAAGTAACTTGGCAATCTCCATGGTCAAGCGCACCAACGCGGCTATCTTTGTCGACTTTCCGGGTCACGACACGTACGAAACAATCATGAACACCATCACTCGAGGAAACATGGATAGAGCGCAGGGAAAGTTCAGGCTAGCTCTTTTCGCGGTGGGCCCAGACGGCGAACAGCACAATCAGAAGGAGACAGCCGTCGATATCAAGGAGCAGTTCCTGATCCACGCATATCAGGATCTGAGGGACTTTGTTCTTGACTTTCAGGCCAACCGTACTGGTAAGCCGACAAAGGCCATGCAGGCAAAGATCGCAAAATGGGATCCAAACTTCAATCTGGAACGGGCTACGAATCAGGAGCGAGTCAACTGGCGCCGGTGCTATACCATAAAATGGCTCTATGATCTTGTCAATGTGTTCTCATCTATTGTGGTTCAGAGAAATACTGTCAGAGGGGAGAAGCATGTCTACGAGAACGTGGATTGGTCTGCGGATGGTCCCTGGGGCGTCCACCGAGTCCTCTTCGGCCTGAACGAATTCGCGGGCGACATCACAAACATGGCTATGAAGAAGCCCGGAACCGACATCACCAAGATGATTTATCCGCACCACGTTTTCCAGATGCAGTGCATCGTCGATTCGTTTGCTGTTTCTCGCGGTTGGTCGTTGAGTGCTCTGCACGGCCATATGCTTGAAGCGCCAGCAAAGAAGTATCGTGCCAGACGAGACGTGGACCTTTTTCTCGATCGACAGAACAAGCGCGTGTTTGCTGGGTACTGCCAAACCGTCGATCTACTCAGACAGATTCTGGAGAAAGACGAAAAAATGGCTCAGCATAAAGACTTTTTTGAGATTATCAAGATCGCTCAGCTTGATTTCGTCGATTTTCTTGGGGAGCACAAGTACACCACTGGGCTCGATACCATACCGCCCTCGCGCTTTGCCGACCACAACGCGAATGGCCTGCAAGAGTATTCTCCGTTCCTTTGTGGAGTTGGTCTTGAAGAAAGTCTTGAGATCGCCTACAGACTTGGCATGTTCCTATGGGAGCGCATGCCTGAGCCAACGCTGATGATCCATCTCCACAATGCTGTTGTACAAAAGGGTTACCTGTCGCGACCTATTGGACTCTGCGCTACACTTGAAGATCTGTTCAAGCACACGTTCTTCGCGCACGGTCGTAAGCCGAAATCAGGGTTTGTAGATGCTCTGCTCGCGTCTGTAGGACAGCCGGGGTCTAGACAGGCGCAGGCGCAAAGACAGGCGATTCGATATAGAAGAAGGTATGCGGACAATGTTCATCAGCTTTTCGACCTAGAGATCAATCACATTTTCAAGAGAAACTCTATGCTCACCACTTGTCGTCGGGCGGGTTGGAACCTCGAGGCCATTCCTGATAAGGAGCTTCAATTTGGCAGTATGCTGTTCTTTGAACGATTGAGTCGTGCAAAGCAAGTGAACGAAAAAGAGCTCGAGAACACTGTCCTTGTGCGAAAGGCGAGAGCAGTTGGAATGACTGATGAGGAGATTATTGACGCAACAAACAAACTCTATTCCATTGCGAACAACAGGCTCGAGGTACAAGATGAGGTGTTGGAAAATTACGCACCCGAAGGCTTTCAGGTACCTCCATCAGTTGGGCCAGAAGCCCTCGACGGCCGCGATGTTCTCGATTTAGCGAAATTCGACATTCTCTCCGACGTAGCGGGAATCGCGCCAATCTCGAGCCTCAACTATCTCGGCGTAACCTGCTGGCTCCTCATCACCTTTGGGCGCATAGAGGAGCGTCTGAAAGACGCTGGAAATCCTGTGTATTTTGAGGCATATGAAGGATCTGGGCCTTGGAAGCTGGAGAAGAGAGTTGCACTGGCGTTACTCGCGCTCAATGGGAATAATGAAGAGTGCTTGAGAATTGTCGCTGACACATTGAATGACGCTCGTTCTGGATTCATGGATTTCATCTACTGGGAGGATTTGGAGACGGAGCCTAGAGAGAGAGAGGTACAGGTGGATCCTAGTGTTGGAAATGAGTGCACTGTTATGTAAAATGGCTTTGGGTCTGTTGGGAAACAAGAGTAATGGCTCGGTCTTCATATGCTAGACTGGAGGTTTTGGTCTTGGAGAGAAAAGGAAATTCCTAGCCCAAATAATAACACCGGATAATGAAGGTTGTTGACTGTCCCATCAGTGTTTTGTTCAGTTGCATTGCGAAACCCTCTGTGCATCACCAGTCCATGCAACTTTCC
Organism: Fusarium nisikadoi; assembly: GCA_013623555.1. NCBI lineage: Eukaryota > Fungi > Ascomycota > Sordariomycetes > Hypocreales > Nectriaceae > Fusarium > Fusarium nisikadoi. The sequence continues at coordinate 33,919 of JABFFB010000062.1, forward strand.
AGCCAAGATCGCATGCCTGACATAAAAATACACTTAAGACGAGATGGCAATGTCAGCACAAGTCAAGTAAACCTGAGGAGTCTGGAACGCGTTCCACTTGAATGAAAGAAGCGTATGGTTCGAGACATAGTCTGGGATCTTGATCTTGCCAGACACAGTGTAACCACCAGCAATAGAGGTGTAGCACGAGTTAATCGGCGCATTGTCAACACCACGACATCCCTTGCCATCTGAGTTTCCGTCAAAAGATTTGCAAGTGAACCAATCATTACGATGGCAAGGCTGATCAGCAGAACAGTCAGGACTGTAGCCGCATTCCTGACCATTGACATCGGTGCAGGGAAGAAGACCTTCTTCAAAACAATGTTCAGCAGCTTGCTTCTCAGCCTCGGTGGGGATGTAGTTGGGGTCGAGAAACTTGTCGACAATGTCTTGGTCTTGACAGATACGGTAAGCGTACATGCCTCCGTGATCACCGTTGTTGTCAACGCACCACTGGACATCGACAACTTGGCCAGGCTTGTAGGTTGCTATGGGTTCTTTGCCCCAGTTGACGCCGGGCTGGTTGTAGTCGACGCTGACCCGCGCGTTGTAGCCGCATGGACCAGATCTTCCGACTTTGGCGGCATCGAGGTCTGGCCAGGCACTGACGGGCTCGAGAATGGTGCACTCGGGGCATGTATCTGGGCCGGCCTACCATCTGTTAGCCTAAGGTACCAAGAAATGATGGGTTTATTTACCTCTGCGTTAAGGCCGGTTCGGCTCATCGGTTTACTGAGGTAGCCGTGTCCGTACACAAGAGTGCACATGGAGGCAAGTTGAAGGGCTTGAAGGGTGAACATGTTGGGAGCTATTAGATCTTGTAATCTTGGTGGTAGGGACTTGTTCAAAGGTCTCGAATCCGTGAACTTGTCGAGGCCGTCGGTGATTCTTATACACGTTTTCCCCCTGTTCTCTTAAAAACCCTTTGTTAATTATGAGGAAGATCTTTCCCTTTTTCTCTCGTTCCGAACTGCTAACCTGATCATAAGATTAATCCAAGTTTCTGAAGCTATCACAATCATTTCCATCACCCTCGGCCGTTAAGCGGAACATTGACTTCTTAGAGTAGCGTTATTCCACCTATAATCTTTCCCCTAGCCCTGTCAACTAATGTCAAGGAAAACCCTCTAGCTTCTGATCATGGAATACATTACTCACTCTTCGGCGCTTCTTTGCAGCCCTGGACTAAGAAAAAGGTATACTGTGATAAGTTTTACACCAAGTTGTTTCTTTAAACTAAGCCAAATGTTCACTACAGAGAGCAAGAAGGGTAGCATCGATCGGCCGCGGCCCGACTGTATGCATATAAAAGACAAATGCCAAGACTTACTCGCATAAGCTCATCGGCTGTGACCATTTTGGGGTCGTCGGACCTGAACATCAGGCGGAGACTCCGCCTAGACCTGGGGATTTCGGAGACCTTCCGCTACCCCAGTATGATCTGCATAACCCATGATCAGATTTCAGTGAGTGTTCGATGCGAAAACCTGGACACCCAACGAGATGAGTTGATGAAGCCGAGCCGTCCCAGTAGCTTTGAACCGTCCCGATGCGAAATGCAGACTCCTATGCCTCATCAAAGCCCTCATAGACTCGTTTGATATTGCCAAGACATGACTCCCAAGCCGGAATCAACTATAGACTCAAGAGACCTAAAGCATTTAAGAAATTTTCCAGGATCCTATGCACCACGGCTCCTGCCGCATACCCCGCGTTCTTTGTCGATCACCATGGGGCGGCGACATGTCGGTCACTCTTCAATATTCGGCCCTCAGTCGGTGATCTAACCTCATGTGTTCACTTATAGTTGCCTGATCTACCTAGAATAGAAGCTCGCTTGAAACAGCTACGAAATACCATAGGGGACGGATAATTCATACTAAGATTTTTGTCCCAAGACGTTGCAGTGGCCGTCCATGAAGTAGCTGCGTTGTCAGACCACACAAAGAATTATCGTAGCGATATGCAGAGCCTTTCACATCCTTGATATTTTTTCCAAACGATCACCAGATCTTCGTCTAATCTATTCACTCACGAATTCTATTTTGTTTTTGTTGCCGGTTGAATCACAATTCCCTGGTGCCTTGACTTTCTTCCATACGATGACAGTGCCTCACCAACCTTACAGACAGTAAATGGAGTCCCATGAATGCAGTCAATATTCTTCTCCCGGCTTAGACATCAGAAGGCTCTGCACTCATTTCGTCTGCACGTCTCCGAGTCCGTACTCCCAGTCGAACTTCTGTGGCCTCTACAACGCCATGAAGAAGAAACCGCATGATTGATGTCTTATATAGTGAAACTATGAGCACGGAATAGCCTTACCATGAGTCTCACATACAAATTAATTCACTACTACTAATACTTGTCGCAGATGACCTCATCAAAAGCGCCGAACTCGAGCAATGAAGGAGAGCTATGCGCCTTGAACACCGCGTGATATTTATCCCCAAGCCAAGCGTCACATTTCATAGCACATTGGCCACCGATTGCCAACCGGCACATCGCTTATCGGATCGCCGCGGTCCAAATAGACTTTGAGTAAGTCCCTCTCGTCTTCAAAGAACAGAAGGAGCGCATGCGAAACCCACGTGTCGTCGCCCAATCAGGCAATTATCCCAAATGGGTAAGTTTTCAATGAAGCTTGAGTTTTCGGGTTGTAAAAATCAAGCGGTGAGTCAATTATCCGTATCAGGGTCCTAGAACTCTTTGACGCTGCCAAGTCTTGGTGTTGAGGCAGGGTTTAACTTGGCGGAAATATGACATCATTGACAAGGCTTAGACGCTTGCCACTCTGCTCAGCCAAAAGATGAGCGACACGTACAAAAGAAAAGTAGCTATTCCAAGGAACCCCTTGACATTCTGAAACGCATTCTAGAACCTTAAGATAAGTTTCAAACCTGATTTTGCAGCTGTCAGCGCATAATAAATACGCCCTCATTTGGATAGGGTTTCACGACATACCAGTCTTTATTATACCCAAAATGCGCCAATCAACTCTGTACCCATTTTTATGCCTCTGGGGGCTTGCTGAGAGCATTGACCTCTCGTCAAAACGCGGGCTTGCTTATCACGGAGATGACCACAAATCAGATAATGAGCTTCTGATCTCAAATAATTCCGAGATCGCATGGTACTACACGTGGTCGCTCTGGCCAAACGGTCAAATCGGGAGCTCCTTGCCGTTCGTGCCATTAATTCATGGTCTCGACGATGCATCAGATTCTGAGCTCGAGTCACGACTAAATGGGCTTCCCGAATCATCTACGCACCTCCTCACATTCAACGAGCCGGATGGCGAAACAGACACCGGCGGAAGCGCGATATCTGCCAAAGACGCCGCTCGCGCTTACATAGAGCACATTGTCCCTTTGAGGAAAGCGAAGCGCAAGTGGTCAATCAGCCATCCTAGCGTTACGGGCTCACCACGCGGTCTCGAATGGCTACGCGACTTTAATGAATCCTGCTACGACATTGACGACGACGGCTGTCCTACAGATTTCGTCGCTGTGCATTGGTACGGCGATGCAGGTGGTCTTAAAAACTGGCTCGGAAGTTTGCGCGAGTTTTACAACGAGACGGCACCCGACGCACGGTTCTGGATTACCGAAATGGCTCTGCCGCAAGAGAATGACGACGCGACGCTGGCTATGATGAACGAGAGTCTTCCGTATCTTGATGATGACGATGATGTGCAGGCCTATGCATGGTTTGGGGCTTTTCGAAAAGATGATGCGAATGAGTGGACTGGGGACAGCGTGTCGCTGTTTGACGATGATGGGGGTTTGACTAAGCTGGGTGCGGAGTATCTGGGTGGTGAAGAGAAGGGATTCGAGGAGGGGATGTCAGTGGGCAGCTCACAGGCTCCTTCGGTGGGTATCATGCTGGTCATGGCCCTTATCTCGCTATTTCATTTGTGGTGAAGTTAGATGAGCATATGATAGACGATAGATAGTGATACCATTTATTAAATTGCATTGAGTATGATGAGAAGCTGGATTATTCGCCTTTGAGCGTGAAATTACTGTTCAAATTCGCATGCAGATGTGGATCTACTTTCGCCCAGAACAGGAGAGATCGGAGTGTGAAGCAGCTCCGAGTGGTGGAGCGAGAGATCCCGTCTCCACAGTTTTGTCTGAATTTTGAGAAAAGATTCAGTTTGAGAGCTTCTTAGTTCTGTGCCGTCAGACTTCGAGATCTTATTCACAAATTTCTCTTTCTCACAGAATAACTTAGCATGTTCGATTCAAAATCACTCGGTTATTTACTAGGAAGTGAAGCTTCGCAGAAAAGAAGCTCTCGATACTATATCGAATTCAGAAATCGTCAAGTTCATCCAGCTCCTATGAAATATTCTTGTTACCTGGTGCTGAGACTTACCGCGATGAAAGTTACCCTGTATAGCCCTTGAGGCGAATGAGCCAATGTGAGACATACAGAGACCGTTGGACATTATCGTCCATCGAAGTTCGTCCCAATAAGATGGAACCCAATCATTCAACACCAAATTTCGTCCGATGGTCACAGAGCCACGTTTTCATGCCCTTTTGCAGTCACTAAGTCTTGGTTCCTGAACTTAGGCGGCCGTGCCCGTCCAGACGATCTCACTTTGCATACCTCACGGACGATCATCACAAGCTCATAGGTAGTATCACGAAATGCAACATGGAATTGTGCACGGTCGACTCTAGGGTATCATTGCGGGAGACAATGACGTCAAACCTCTCATAAGTTCCCAGACCCTTGCAATAATATTTCCCCACCTTCGTATCGTTCCCCGACTTTTCAGATTCATAATTTTTACAAATTCAGAGTACACTTTGATTGAATCCATCCAGCCTGTCAAGTAAAGTGAGGTCGGTTATTCTATCACGTAAATTCCATCGCTTGAGCTTCAACTAGCTTGTCAACTGATTGGAGGGGCTGTAGAGCTTCACTCGTCGCATAACTACCGCTCACCACCAGCCTTCTTTCGGTCAATCCCTCGGCGGGATACGGCTGTTGAACCTGTAGAAATCCCACGAACGTGCAAACAGGCTGATTTCCCCCGCACGAAGATCCCAATCCAGACTCGCACAACCATGTCAAGACAGAGTTCACTAAGATTACCCGACCCAGGCGCACCAATTACACACGGGCGGAAAACCTGGGGAAGCTTCTTAGCTCCAAACCTACCCCAGGATCGCGGCTTAATGGGAAGTTACTGGATGACGATGACAGGCGCACCAGTCATTGAACTTGAAAACTCATCAGACGATCACCAAAAGAGACCCTGAGATCCTTCACTTGGAGAGGGGTTTCGTTGGTGGAAGTTTGGTCCGTGAGAAAACAGAGATCGTCGGTTTTCTATAAAGCTTGGGGGTTTTCGCTCTTTCTTGCTGGGCCAGTCTCCACCTTGATCATCCGCAATCATGTTCTTCAAGGCTGTCGCTGCTGCTCTCATCCCACTCGCCCTTGCGACCGAAGGCAAGGGCCCCGACAAGGATGGCAAATACTGGATCAAGGGAGACGGCATCAAAGCTGCCTTCATTCCTTATGGCGCCTCCATCACCAATCTTCTGATCGACGACCAGTACGGTATCTCTCGAGATATCGTCGCTGGCTTCGACAATGCTACGCACTATAGCATTGACGAGTCTCACCCCCATCTCGGAGGTATTCCCGGAAGATACGCCAACCGTATTCGCAACAGCACGTTCGAGATTGATGGCAAGACGTATCACGTCACGCCCAACGACAACCCTACGCCTGAGTCACCCAAGGGCGCTGATACTCTCCACGGCGGACCTGATGGCTGGGACTACCGCAACTTTACTGTTGTGTCGTACACCGACTCCAGCATCACCTTCTCCATCGTTGACCCTGATGGCAAGGAGGGATTCCCTGGAGAGGTTGTCTCCTATGCCACCTACACCCTGACCGGCATGGACTGGGATATCAAGATTGTTGCTCTTGCAACCACCAAGAAGACGCCCATCATGCTTACCAGCCATACTTACTGGAACCTCGACGGCTTCTCTAACAACGAGACAAACACCATTTCCAACCATACTCTTCACATGCCCTACGGTGGCCAGCGTGTTGCGACCGACAACATTCTTATTCCCACTGGTGATATTATTCCTAACAAGAAGGGATCTGTGAATGATTTCTGGAGCAAGCCCAAGATGATTGGTGACCAAGCCAACAACAAGGATTTGGAGAACAACTGCGGTTTCAACTGCACAGGATATGGTAAGTATTCCTTCACACAATCTACAACATTGCTAACCAGTCTCAGACACCTGCTACAGCGTTAACCGTGGCCAGCTCGGAAACTTTGACTGGCGAACTGAGGGCCCCGTGGCCACTATCTCCTCCGCCTGGTCTGGCATCCAGCTCGACATCTACACTGACCAGGACGCCTTCCAGTTCTACAGCTGCACTCAGCAGAAGGGTACCATGCCTCTCAAGGAGACCCAGGGTCTCAAGGATAACAAGGACTTCCCCCGAATTATCCCCAAGTATGGATGCATGGTTGTTGAGGTTCAGGACTACATTGACGGCATCAACAACCCCGAGTGGCAGAGACTTGAGAAACAGATTTATGAGCCTGGTGGCAACCCTTATGTTCTTCAGGCCAAGTACAGCTTCAGCCTTAAGGGCAAGGAGTAGTTGATGTAGGGTTAGGTAGTTGAAATAATTGATAATATTTGAACGGCTTGCTGTCTGTGAAGTGAAGCGACAATGGAAGGTTGACTGTGATGTATTATGATATCCACAAAACTCTTAAGGTATTTGTGTATGCGGGTTCATCAGTAGTGGGCTTGATAGCCAGGTGAATAGGCCCAATAGTATCCCTGAGCTCCTCGTCAAAGAAGGCTCATATTAGAAGAGCACAAATACCCATATCCTCCATTGATTCCCTTGCACTCCAAGCTCTACTTGGGTCTCGCCGTCGTTGCTTCCAGGCATTTTGCATCACGCTATAAACCGTGCCACAGTTCGTGAAACCCGCCTCAGCATGGTCCATCAGCTTTGTCAACAAATCGTCAAAGTACTGCTCATTTGGTGGAAGCGCCATAGAACCCGCAACGCAAAGAGGCCATGGTGTTGCTCGTAGGGATATATGCGGAGGTAGGTTGTCCAATACTTCGACGACTCGTGACACTGCGCTGTGAGGGTCTGGTGAAGTGATGTTGTGTTCTGAAGCGAGAGTGTAAAGCTGGATGAGTGCTGCGGTTGCGAAGAGGTGAGTTACCGACCGGTTAGTGGGTGTCAACTGCTTGGGCCAATTAGCAAACATTCACTTGTGACCTTGTAAAATGATACAGACCGTTGATACATCATCTAATGCAGCGTCTATTCCATCATGTATGCGCTTCTCTAAGTCATTAATGGCTATATGTAAACCCCCACTGTTCATTGCCATAGCCCTTGAATCCAGGGCCATCATATCACCAATAGCGATCATGATGCAGTTTGAGCAGCCCATCACTCTCGACATGTCGATATTACCAGCAACTAGCCAGTCCTGATATGGTAGTTTCGGTGCAGCCCCTGTAGCCAGTGGCGCAAGTATATCGATCCAGACGAGGTTCGAGAGAATGAACCTTTGCGCAGTATTCATGCCTCTCTGGAAGTCGAAATCTACGCTTGAAGGATTCGAGGTGTCAAAGTCGAAGTCGGATGATGTGAGGTTCTGGATGACGGATACGAGGGCGTTGAAGTGGGCTTGCCAGTTGTTTATGCCGCCTTGGAAAACCTTAAACAAGTCAGATGATAGACGATGAAGGTACACGCTAGCATCTAGGTATTACCTCAAAAGATATCAAGAACATACCGCCAGCAAGGAACTTGAGCCATTCCTCGATGTTATCGGCAGAAGCACCGACGTCTCGATGACGGACGACATGTCGAAGTTCTTGAAGTGCTTTGGTATGGTATTGCAACAGTTCATCTTCTTGATTTTCGGTATGGTATGGTGAGAAGGTATGTTGATGGAAGGCAGAGAGGGTCAGCGCTGCATTTCGAAGCGGTGCATCTATTTGGTGGTTAGAGTGAGTATCTGCACGACGGGGACTCCCTTACTTCGTTCTAGAAGGAAGAAGAGCCATCCTCTGCCTCCTTGATCTGGCGCATCGACGTAGAAAGCATACTGAATCGGAAAGATGTAGTCGAGGTAATGAACGAGATATTGCGCCTCTCGAAAGATGGTGTTTGTAGTTGATGAACCGACTTGTGCTGGACTTTGAGTTATTTCGCCTTCGCTTCGAGAAATGGCCTTTTCACGCGAGGCTTGTGCTTCTTGAGCTGTTGACCGAGCAAGCTGTCGATTCTGAATAGTCTTGACGCGCCGGAAATTCTCCTTGACTGCACCTTTGATCCGCCGAAGCTCTTGTTGCAGTAGCCGTTCATTGCTCATCCATTCTGGTGGATCGAGATCATATCCATGGCAGGTGATACTCCGAGTACTACACTCTTTGCACTCTGGAGATGACTCGTCGCATCTTCTGTGTCGGATGCGACAAGTCCAACAGCCTCTGCGTCCTCGGGGCATGATCTGCTGTTGTGGATTTTGTCAAGCTCGGAATTGAGCATGCAAGGTGGGAAATCAAGCGAGGGCAGAAGAAGTGGATCGGGAGTGCTTTAATGGTCTGTTCACTGGATTGACTAAACCACTTCAGGGCCTTGGTCGCACTGAAGCGCTAAATCTAGTGCTGAGACAGCCACCAAAGATAACAGGTTGGACAACAAATAATTAACGACGCGCTTTGCAGGGACCACTTGGGCCTGTTCACGAGCGAACTGATAGCGATTTATGTCAGGCAATTGTATTCTCAGTGTAAGCAGTCAATGGAGTTCCGACCGTCGGAGGCCAGTAGCTCCTGTTGGTCTAGGTGCTTAAACCAAGGGCTGAAAGACGGAAGATGCATTGGAATGATGCATATGGCTCTTATCTTATACAACTGAACCAACAAAGTTTATTCATTGACTACAAAAAGTTGCCGTTATGGAGTGGACCCATGTGCAAATCTCTGTATCCAAGAGTTCGATTAACAAAGCCTTAAGCCCCCTTGCAGGAGAAAGGCCTGCCAACACTGCCTCCTTGGAACTTGACAATCTGTGGCCATGTTAGTTAGCTTAGAATGGCTATAGTTGTTCGGTGCACTTACGATCTGGTCAATGCTGGCATATGTGCCGGCAATAAACACAAAGAAACCGACGACAAAGACAATGCAGTTGCAGGCAGCACGCTTGACATTGTGCTTATCATACCAATTGCCCTCCTTGAGAAGGAAGAACCACATAATGGGAGGGATCCAGAACGAGAAACCCGAAATGAAGAGGGCCGCACAGATCCCCAGAAGCTCCGAGAAAAATGGGATGGCCTCTGCGATAACCCACGAAAGGAAGATCACAAAGGCAACGACGGCCAGCCAAGTGATCCAGCCCTTGCGGGTATTGATAAACCGAGTAATAGAGTTTTTGTAAAGTCGACCGTGGATAAATCTGCAAGCGACCGTAGCGTTGATAGAGCCTGAGATATAGATGACGGGCAAGGCAATGCCGAACGCGACTTTCGACACCAACGGGCTGGCAGATAATAAGGCTGGGGACTGAACTTCCTGACCGACGAACGCATAGATGACTGATCCTGTGATCGTATATAGAACGATTTCTGTAAGGCCTAGAGTGACGATGGATTTTGTGAAATCGGCAGGCGTATGCATTTCGGACATGAAGGAAAACTGAGCTGCAGCGAATGCATACGAGAAGACGATATTGGAGACCGCTGTGAGTGCCTGGGTGAAGCTAAGGTCATCTTGCGGCCACGCTGACCAAGTGGATGATGAGAAACCACCTGGGGCATCTGCCCTCTGAATGCCAGTGGCGATCATGGTGATACCGATCGCAAGGATGATAGAGATAAAGTCGATGTAACCGAGGATCGCAATCTCAGTGAACGAAGGAGGGATCGCGAGCACCATAAGGATAACAGCAGAGATGAACCCAAACGCGAGAGTACATACGCTGCTACCCGTGATCTTAACGAGGGCAATGGTGCCGGTTAAGCAATGAGAGCCAGTAGCTAAGATCAACAACCCCAAGAAGACAACAGCGAACAGCTTATCACCAAAGCCTCCCATCAAAAGCCGACCAGCATCGACATAATGATCAATATGAGGATATTTCAGCTTGACAAGACCAACCATGTAACTAGCATACATAGCAATCAGGCCAATTCCAATGCAGGATATAACGCCAGCGACCATTCCGAGGGTAGCAAAAGCTCCAGGGAGACTTAGACTACCTAGGGCGATGGCCTGGACGATGAGGACGACGGTAAGGCGCTTCCAGCCCAGGCGGTGAAAATGGGCTGTGCCTTGGATGGCCTTTTCTTTTTCGAGGTCGGTTTGGAACATCTGGGCCGTGGCTTCGCTGAAGGATGCTTGACGGTGGATGCCATCTTGTTTTTCGCCCGTGACGATAACGTCGGAGTTGTTTGTGGTTTTGTTATCACTCATTGTGAACGATCGCAAAAGTAAAGAAGGGAATTGGTTTGATGGGAAACGCAGGTTGAATAAGTTGCCTGACCTGGGGAGATCGATGTCTATATATCCTCGACAAGCCAACCGCGTACTGGGTATCCAATCCCTTGGACCGACAACCCCGTTGTGAGCTCCACGCGATAAGGGTTTTCCGATCATATCGTCAGTTACCATTGGGAATTGCCAAGAACGATGACTGGTTGGCCAATTGCCAGTTTGAGCGGGCTATCGAACAACCGAGCCTGGGCCCTTAAGCCACTGCTTTCCGGACCAGCGTTTAGCGAGTTATGGTATGAAGGGCGGGATAGTTAGTGCGTGCTTGCTGCTGTAGGGCGCAGTCTCAACGAATATCGGGAGCTGATGCTCGAAGCGAGCTGTTGACGTCCATGTATAACTCCAACGCATCGCAAACTCAATGATATAGATACGAATTCGCCAATAGATTCATGACCAGATAAAAATACCATATCTTCTTCAACTTCCAAAAACTGTATGATAGATAATGAAGTAATATCTACCGTCTCTATTTTTGAAGAATCTGTTACTAATAATCTGCGACTTTAATTCCGCATTATGATCCGAAACGCTCGGAAATGGGGAAACATTGGGGATTGATTTCGGGGGGGGTCTGAGCGGGGAATTAACAGCGGAGTCTGTTTTATCTCTTTGAGAATGCTAATTGGACAAATGGCTGAGCTGAAGACTTTGTTATGGGGCTGTAGGAATTACACACTGGGAAGGAAGCTCG